>NXFV01000371.1:0-145908 GCA_002803225.1 Gamarada debralockiae | reverse complement strand
TCCCCCCCCCCCCCCCCCCCCCCCCCCCCCCCCCCCTCACCCTACCAAAAGCAGACAATTGTATCTCCTCGTCGTTTGTGTTTTGTGTATGGAAATTCCCAATAATCACGAATAGAGACTTCTTCACCACAAGACAACACCAGATCAAGCCGAGCAAGCCTACTTATCGATCTTGGTTATACATATGGATGCCGACTCACCTGAAAAGAATCTGTTCAGTTATTGATACGTTGCCCAATTTTGAGGTCTTGGAGCAATCCGAGCCAGGGGAATCCGGACTCTCACAGGGCTTAGAAAGTCACCATCTCTCAGAGCCTTCAAATCAGGATACCTCATCTCTGCTGGAGGAAGCTGACAGTCAATCAAGTCGTGTTGGAGACGCTACCCCGGAGACTTCCGTGTCTCAGAGGATTAAGGAGAGAGCATTTAAAAAACCAAAAAAAAGGGGTCGGCCTATTGAATTACATTAGCGAATGGTCTCACCGACCACAAGTCAGTATTCGAGGCGTATTGTTTGCTGCGACGCGTATTTGAAAACTGTACGACACAATGAAACTATTGAAGCAAATGACTATGCGAGTTTTTGAATAATCCACCAGTTGATGTCACACTTGCAGTGAAATAAAAGCCTGTTGACCTTGGCGATCACTAGTCTTGTATCTGCTTCTGACTTTCTTTTGTGGTGTTTTGCCTAATGCACCTTCCCCTAATCTCCTGCTGCCCTCTCTTGAAGCCGCTTCTCGTCCGTATCTACTGCTGCATTTGAGTTTTGAAACCATTCATCAGTTCCTTCGTACCGGCCAGTCCAGATCTGAGCCTCCGCGCATAACTTTGTGGGTCACTTTCCCCGAGCCGGCAGACCAGTTGGTGGCCTCGAGCAATGCATGAAAAACCACCGCCTTTGAAAATGTTCAAAGTGTGCTTGATCATTTGTTGACTTTAACCACGTTGTATTGACTAGCACTTTAAAGTTACAGTACGGAAACATGTGGAGAAATAAGTTGTTAAAGGCACGAGACACCAGAATGCTTTCAAATTCCTGCAGCACAATATGAGCTGAGAGTGTCGTGACTCGTGACAGGCACCGACACATCTCTCTCCATTCCATGCCACCTCTCACACTTCCTGGTGCACGGCATGATCTGAGGAAGCCCTCGAGACGTGTCCTTAGGTTGCCTCTGCAGAGAATCATCCACCCGTATACGTGGCCTAAGGCCCTACAGCTGTGTAAAATTTTAAGGCCTAAGGCAGAAAGATCCCTTGATCACCCACAGTTGATCTACTCGTTCCTGCCTAAGGTTTCAAGTCAGAAAGTGGCAAATATAGCCGAATAATATTTTTGCAAGTACCGATCCGCGTAATGATCTTGTATGAATTTGCGAGCTACAGTAGCCACAATGCTGATAATAACTTCCTAGCATTACTGTAGGACTCTGAGGGTCAGATATTAGCCCCTGATAAGTTCCAACAGTGGTGCAAGCTTGGTGGTGGTACTGTAGTGAAGGAATTCTGTTACGCTATAAAAGGAGACTCTATGTAAATCAGGCTCGAAAGCGACGATGCGAAAGTAATTTTCTAGTTGGAAGGGATCTTGATGTTCAGGAGTGGCTACAGCACATGACTTATACAGAATTATAGGAAATATCGATGTATGCACAGAGTCTAAGTTATTTAAAGTCAAAGTACCCATCGGGTTTCTCGGCACGGTGGGTTTCTCGCTACGCAGGGAGGGACGTTACACAACTTCTATTAACTATATAGATCCCGAACTCCAACCCATGCAACTAATCGTACATTGTTGTTCATCCTCGCCATAATTTGTCTAAGATGAGCGATCTAATAGATATTGACAGCAACTTTCTTAGGCTTCTGCGACTTGGGAACCACAACATGGAGAATACCATTCTTCAAAGTAGCAGTGACGAAGTCCTGCTCAATCCGTTGCGAGAATGAAAAGCTGCGAGCGAACTCCCCGACTCTGCGCTCAGCGACCCAAAATTTGGCCCTTGGCGTCTCGACTTGCTCTTGTTGTTGTGGAGTAGCATCGTTGACGGCCGTTGTAGTGGTTGCGGGGGTAGCGAGTGGGGTATCAGCCTCATCGTACTCATCTTCGACGGTAGCGTTGTGGGATTTCTCAGACGATGTCTCGGCGTCCTTGGATGACTCGGGTTGAGTGTGAGCGGTCTCGGCGGCTGGTGTGGTGGTTAATGCGCGGTCGGTCTTGCCTTTGATGACGAGAGTCTGGGCATCGGTGAACTCGATCGAAATATCGCTTTGTTCAAGACCTGGGAGCTCGCCGTACAGCTCGTAGGCTTCAGCTACTTCCGTGACGTCGAACTTGGGTGTGAAGGTCTGATGTCTAGTGCGGCGGGGACCGCAAGACTTTCGTTGAGGCTGGTCGAGTTCAGAGAGCAGTTGAAGGAGGTTGGCCTCTGAAGAGAGGTATGCTTGAGGGAAGAAAGGCATGATGTTTTGGGTTGTTGGGTGAAGGTTGAAACTTTGTGAAGAAGTAATGGTTGGATGCTGATGAGAAGAACTTGAGTATTGAGTCTGAGATGTGTTTTCTGAATGATGAAAAGAAAATTCCAAGGGCTCTCACTCGCAATATATACCCCAGAGTCCTACTTAGGTACCGTTGGATACGCAATGCTGTTCTGATAAATCAAGAGCTTACGAGGTGAAGCTGGTTGCCTCTGGAAGCATCGCGAAGCAGGTGGAAGATGAAAGAAACCGGTCACGTGACCGAACCTTTCAATTACAAATCGGGAACGGCGATGCCACCGCTTCGGAAGTCGAGCCTCGGAAGGTGTTCAGTGGCATTTTTGGATGAGTATTTGATACGGTAGTTCTGGATTAAAGACAAGTGTCGAGATTGTTCTAGGATCATCTGTCTAGCGTCAGCCTCATATGTGGCAAATTTGGCTAGTGACCAGGCTCACCAGCTTACTTTCCCATTACCGTCCATTCGTTCCCCTAAAACTAGAGGTCCCATCCAACTCCACAGGCATAAGAGCCTCGCTATATGTGGGAGCAGGACTCCTGGGCGACCTGGGGTCATCCCCGCTCATCTCCATCGCTCCCTGTCGACCCCACATCTTCTCCTCCTTGAATGCATTTTGATCTCCGCCGACCTCATATGCATCCACTCTTGGACTCGAGTATTCATATTTCTTTCGTTGCGAATTCGTAGCTTCATAGACGTCCATTTCGTATGGGTTGACCTGGTCCGCTCCCACTGGTCCGTTCGGAGGTGGGTGGGACGCGGAGTTCAGCCTGACTGCCTCATTCCTTGATCGCCTCCTCATGAAGAAGAATACTGCTAGTCCGATAGCCAGTGCCAGCGTTGGTCCAACTATTATTGCGACTATGACTCCCATTGTCAAAACCACTCGTTTGGTTGTACCTCCGGTTGAATTTGTACTTGACACTGCAGTATTTGCGGGTCCTGCAGCGGTAGACGTTGCGTCAGAAAGTGTACTCGTCAATGTACTCTCGAAAATGCTTGTGAGGGTCGTGGATTGCGCAGCTGCCGAGATTATTTCCGTGTAGGTGTCGGTATATACGGAGTAGAGGGATGTGTCGATCGGAGGTGGGGAGGTGTAGCGTCCTGCGGAGGAAGTGGTCGTTGTAGTTTGAATAGACATCGCTGCGGTCTTCGCACTCCCTGGGCACGTCGCTGTCTCGGGTGTGTCGTCGGTGATATCTCCGCAAGCCCAGGAAGATGACCCAGAAGACTCGCACTCGATTACCCAGTCCCAGGTAGTCTCGAGGCCTACACCATCATCAAATCATCACCGAGAGTTCCATGAAAGGATAAGATCCTTTTAATATGCAAAATCTGAGAAAAGAGGTTGCACACCTGTGACGCATATATTGGACGGACAAGAAGGATCGGTCCAAGTCCGATCTGTGCAAGTGCCGCGGTACAGCTCCCCATTTTCAGGAAAGTAGCAAAGTCCATTTTCTTGGCATATGTCTCCCTCACTAGGTATACAGCAAGAAGAATATTGAGCTCCTGTGCATGGCTCCCAAATATAATCTGTGGGAATTGATCCGTCGGGGTAATAACACTGAGTGAAAGCTGAGGCGGTGCTCCAATGGAGAAGAGCTAACGTGAAATACCAGACAACTGAATCCGTCTTCAAAATATTTGAGCAAAGCATACTGAAAAGCGAAGGTAAAAAAGAAGGTGAATAGCAGTAAGGACAGACTGGGCAGTAAGAGGGGGAAAGGAAATTTCCCAAGGCATGTTGGAATTCTCAGGTCTTAACCACTGCACGGAAATTTGTTTTTTTTGGCACTTGCAGATAACTCCCGTCTCCTCACAGCTCTCCTGCTTCAGCCCTGCGCCAAGCGAGGAGCTAGTCTCACTCGATTGGCCCGGGATAATAGATTTAGACCCCATTTGAAGTCCTTTTCGTGATACGAGACGCCACAAGACATGTGGAAGTTAGGGGGGTTCCCGTGCCGGGATGTGCAATGGTCCTTTCTACATGCCCGAGCGCGTGGACCAAGCTTAAGCTTAAATATAACTCGTTCGGCAGTGCGAGTTCTACCCCTGAATTGCGGATTGAGGATGGTTACGTGCAGCTTGCCAGAATCATCTCAGTGGACCACTTAGCTCCATTTGGTCGTGGAGGGATGATTCAAACGTCAGAATCATGTACAGGAAGAATGAGAAGAGAGTCCTAATAGAACACTAGTATCTATTAGATTCGAAAAGAATGACACGGTGTTCTGGGCTACGGTAACGAGGAGCGGACCAGGATAGATTTTGAAGGCTGGAGCTTTTAGAAATGAACTTCATTGCCCTTCGGTTGAGTATAATGTGGTGTTGAGGGTAGCTGTCCTTGGAAGTCCAATGAATATTGTAATATCGGAGTCATCTTTCAAGAGAATCGAATTTCACCAGTTTCTAGAGATTTCATGGCTTTGATGACGTAAGTAGAACACCCTCAAACAATTTCGGTGATTGGCTGACCGGCATGCAGCCGCTGATTAGCTGCTTACGCGAAGAAATTCTTCAAGATTTTTGGGAGGCAGAAAACTGAACTTGTGAATGAATTGTCCCAAACTCAGTCTATATGTCAATAAAGCCACAAGCGATCAAAATACCCTATTTTACCTCTAAAATTGGCCCCAAGTCTTCTGGTTTGCAAGTCGATATTGCCCTCCTTTAGGAGAAGAAGCTCGGAGCTTTCGCAGTCGCGTCTCGCGAGAGTCAAAGATCACTCCGACCTACTTAAGCAAGCCTTCAGATAGCTTCAATTCAGGACGCTGAAGTAGCAATTCCTCTTCTTCTTTTCTATTTGCAACGCCGTGGGCCTTATTTTGGCCTGGAATACGTCAAATATGGCTGCTCATTCAATTCCGGCCACTTGTAAGGTGGTGCTTGCCGGCACTATTGCAAAGGGACTTTTAGCAGAAGTTGCAGAAGGCCTTGCGAAGCTAAATGAGAAACCCAAGTTGGTTGGATTGTTGGCAAACGATGATCCGGCAGCTCAGATGTATGCAGATTGGTCTGCCAAGACTTGCATAGAGAAGTGAGTAACTTTTAATTTTTACCGTCTACGACGACTTGATTTGGTTGGAACTCTGGCCCTCTACATTTGGTTCCTAGTCAAATTCTCGGATCTGAGGTTGAAACCCACGATTTCATGTTTAGGAGCTAGGGAGGAACAGCAGTCAGTCGCACGTGATCTTCCTCCTTTCACTCCTTGGCGTGGTTTGCGAGATAAGAATGCTCCTTAGAATTGAAGCGCTAATCAGATGTACAGTGGCTTCCAGTTTGACCTCCGAAAAGTCGATAAAGGAGAAATTGAAGAAGCAATTCTTGCTGCGAACGTCGATCCCACAGTTCACGGCATCATCGTCTACTACCCAATCTTTCCCGCACCCTCCCGCCAAGACCAATATATTCAACAACTCGTTTCCCTCGAAAAAGACGTTGAAGGTCTTTCCCACACATACGTTTTCAACATGTACCAAAACATCCGATTCCTCGATCCCCCCGCTAATAGCCAAAAGTCTATTCTTCCCTGCACTCCACTAGCTGTTGTCAAGGTCCTCGAACACCTACAAATCTACAATTCCATTCTTCCTTACGGAAATCGATTATTCGGAAAGACAATAACTGTTATCAACCGCTCAGAAGTCGTTGGTCGACCACTCGCTGCTCTTCTCGCAAACGATGGCGCAAAGGTCTATTCAGTCGATTTGGATGGTGTACAATTGTTTACTCGGGGTCAGGGAATCAAGAAGCACCGACATGAGGTACATGTTCAAGAGGGCTTGACCGCAGAAGAATGTTTACCATTGAGCGATGTTGTGATCAGCGGCGTTCCGGGTGACAAATTCAAGGTTGAGACAGGGTTGATTAGAGATGGAGCTGTTTGCATCAACTTCTCCAGCGAGAAGAACTTTGATGGATCTGCAGTCAAGGAAAAGGCCAGCATCTACGTACCAGCCATTGGAAAGGTTACAATTGCCGTATTGTTGAGGAATTTACTAGTAAGTTCAGAGCTCTTTCTAGAGGCTTTAAAGAGATACACCACTAACATTGACCCTCCAACAGAGACTGGTCCAAAACCAGACCCAACCTACACCTCGGGCTCGACACGACAGCGTTGTCAACCCCATCGAGAAGATTACTAGCTAGGCTCGGAGATGATAATCCAGTCTAGAAGATTTGATGAGCTGGGGTCTCTGCCCGAGCCAGCTGAGCGAGTCCAATCGAATTAATAGACACTTGGGGCTTGGCGTTGAGGAGAACTATATAGACAGATTGCTTGCTTAACGTATAACCGTTCCCTGTATTGCAATGAATAGTACATGCTAAATAGCAATTCGGGGGAAGAGTGAAGAATGGCTTTCAATCAGAAATTTTCTTCAATTCCTCGCTTTATTCAACTGACTGTCAGACCAAACTTTATGATCTTTAATCCCTGCCAACCTGCCTATATATTCGAGCCAGCAAAGTCTAATGCTGGTACCCAATTTCGATCAACGGTTGAAGTTCGAGACACGATGAATCGATGCGACCTACCGCCATTTTTGATCCTTCACCGGAAGTGAGGGGCATTGTTGGTGGGGTTGATTACTAAGCTTAAGGCTTTGAAAGCCTCATTGTCCTTGAACAGCCCCTAGACTAGCCATAGCCATGAAAAACCAAACCGATAACAGAAAGACTTTTTCTATAGCCATGTGTAAATCACTGCATCCAGCCCTATTCTGGACTTCATTGTGCCAACCCATGATTCCCCTCCTTGAACTTATCGTGAGCTCCGAGGCTTAGCCTGACGCTTCCGTCATATCTAGTAGACGCCATAGCCGCCACGACCGCCCGGCAGAAATTTCCATCGTGAAATCAATCTCCAGGTTATTCTCAACTTTGCTTCTTCCGTCCAGATCAATCAAGAGCCACGACACAAAAGTACTTCTTTGCAAAGCTTGGAAGCTGGCAAAGAGCTACTAGTCTCTACCCCTATCAAGTCTACAACAATTCTACAGAGATATCTTTGCTTCTCCCCCTTTTTTCTGGTTTCGCAACCCCGCACTCCTTGTCAACACTTCGGCTTTGCGATTCTGTGATCACGACCAACACTGGAGTTTGCGACATTGTGGTCCGTACTAGATTTTTAGCATCCGCAAAACAAGTAAGTGATGCTATTATGTTCCCCGTTGTTCTCTATACGTCTGCAAGCAATACATCTGTTTGTATATGAAATTCTGCCGCAATCTCCCTCTATACTCCTGTTGTCGCTGCATGAAATTACTCTAAAATGCCCACCTTCGCGGAATCATTGACATAGTTATACTCTAGAACTTAGCTAGACACCTACACTCCCCGACAACACTTCTACTTTTCGATTCTGAAGATACACTACACTCCTCTAAGACAGTAAGTAATGCCCTTTGGTGGTTTATGCAACGCCTTATAGATCTGTAGATTCTCAGTTGTTGAGATTCTACTGTTTTACCCCTATCTTGCTCTGTATCTAATAGGATTTCCATTTTCGATCAATTCAAACTCACTCACCTTCGAGGTCTATTGCTAACATAGTTACACCCTAGAAAGTCATACAACAACCTCTATCCTCTATCTCTCGTATCCGAATAAACTATCAATGATCATACACAAATAAAATGGCAGACCACACGGTTAGGGAGTGGATGGAGACCCAAGATGTGGAGCAACGAGAGATGATTGCTCGAGACTTTGCTGGCAGTATGTTTGCACATTTGAGGTTCTACTAGGTTTGGATCTGGCTGACATTGTTTAGGCATTGACCTTGGAGTTCTGGCTATTCCAAACCTCCTTCAAGAGTTGCAACCATATTTAAATGGAAATGCAACTCAAATTGAGGCAGGAGATGGTAATGTTTTCTCTACCTCTAATTGAAGTTATGATACTAATTACCTTTAGGTATGAAGCTCTTATCAATGGTTTTGACTTATCTCCAAACAGACTTGGGGCGAGCTGACCGTAAGTTATACTCCACAATCCTGGCTTGCTTGCTAACATTTGCAGTTCATGCACTTGCTGAATACTTGTGTGTTCGACTTGAGAACAAGGATGAAATACCCAACTTTCAAGCAGGCGTCAACTGGACGGCACGTTCACTGCAAGCTCTTGCCAGAATGACTGCACGCTTCCCAAGAGGAGATGCGTCGGTTGTTGCTAAGGCTGTTTTCTCACTCACCTCTTTTCGAGAGCAGCTGCCGGCAACCCGTTTGGTTGTCTTCCAGCTCCTCGAGTTTTTACTTCAGACATATTCCGCAACAATTACGAGAGATATGGGTCCTCAACAATTTGTCCAGGGCCTTGTCTCCATGGCAGAATTTGAGAAAGACCCTCGTTGCCTAAAAGTACTTTTTCTGATGTACGAAGAGATCAGCCAAAGCTGGACTCTCGATGCCGAGAGCTACAAGATTATCTGGGACTCGTACAGTAGATATTTTCCCATTACTCTAAAGACCACGGATCCTTCCGTTCCTACCCGAGACGAACTGCAGCTGTTACTTAGTCGCTGCTTTGCGTCTAATAACAATTATGCCACCCATACTTTTCCTTACCTCTTTGACGGCCTGGACACATCTCAAGACACACTTACCGCTTATGTGAAGGTAAGTCTCCTCAATCTTGGCGTCGACTTTACTAACAAGTTGTAGAACACTGTTCTTGAAACCTTCGAGACATGTATCAGCGCGTATTCGACCTCAACTATCGCCGAGTGGTCTTCTAAGATTTGGGATCAATTAAAATTTGAAGTCTGGGACGGCACGAACGTCGAATTTATCGAGAGAACCCTGGACGTCTTCAGTGCAATCATACGAAAGCTTGACAACGTCAATTTGGACTGGAAATCCCTGGACACACCTCTGGCTCAATTCGTCATAACTACTTCGACGGAATGCAGTCAACGTTTGCAAGACTCAAAGTCGCAGCATGTGTTGGGAAGCGGCCAAATTCTTCGGGCATTAGGCTCGGCATCTCACTTCGCCTTTGATCTTGTCATTAGAAATGTTCTGCCGCGAATGTTTCTCATCTGGGACGACTTGACTTCTAGAGAAAAGAAGACACTTCTCCTGGGAGTATTCAACCATGTTCTGCAGACGCGATTAGACTTACGAGATGCTTCGATCACTGCGGCTCTCAACCCAATCCAAGACAACGACTATGTGCGAAGCCTTCAAAGTGGTGAACTCTCCGTGGCATCGAGTCTTCGCTCATTCCAACAATGCCTTGTGGACGACGTGTTAATCAAAGCTATGCTGGAAGGGGATTCCGGAGAGCCTGCCGTCGATACTCCGTTTCGGATCAACACGATCAAGGGCTTGGTGCTCGGGACTCGGATTCCAGCTTTCCTCTCCGACGCTCAAAAAGGCATGACCATTTCAGAATTCAATGATCTCGTCATGGAACGATCACAGAAAGAGGCTGTCCACAACGAAGTGGTTGCCGCTCTCCGGCAGATTTCTGCGGAGGACCCCGAGCGCTTTCGCAATATCACAATCCCGAAAATCATAGTAAACCTTCCGAATCGCATCTCGTCAGACAAGGATCGCGTCGCAGAAGAAATGAATGAGATACTCTTCATTTTGGAAACTTTCACGCAGATTGCGTGCACTGCAACTTGCGTGGTTGATTATATTACCCTTCCCCCACATGTCACGGCGAACTACAAGTTCCGAGTTTTCGATGAATTCCAGAGAGGCCTCATGCAGAAGCTTTTCAGCATCCTTCTAGCTCGGGATCAGTTGCCATATGCCAATGCCATTCTGGCAGCAATGTACCGTGGTTTGCAATTGTTCGACGAAGTTCTGGCGGAAGAGGAGGCTGCTGGTGACATTGTGCCAGCTCTACTCCCTGAGACCAACCCTTACACTTGGATCGTTATGGACTTGTACCATAAGTTTTTGGAGCAGAAAGAACATGGCGGTGGAAGCTTGGCAAAACTTTCCTATATTGGTTTCTCTATCCTTCTGGATAAAGAGGAAAAGATCAACGATATGTTTGTCAGCTTGCTGGGCAGAATTACCACGTTGGTTCTTCGCTCTAACCAGACAACTCGTTTGAACAATTTCTTGTTCCGGGAGATGAATCGGGAGAAGCAGCCAAGTCAAATTTGGTACCTCTTTTGCGGAGAGAAGCCAAACGACTTGATCGATATGTCGCAGCAGAATCTCGAAGAAGGTCCTGCAGAGAAGTGCTTGGCGAATGTCTTGTCAATGTCACTGGTGGCAGGAATTCGTCGCGAGGTAAGTCATTACTTGACAACTTTTCATGCATCGCTAACCTCGCAGCAGGACAAGGATGAACTCAAGATCCACATTGGCAATACGGCTATGTCTATGATCAAGAATGCCATCAGTACCAAAAACAACGACTGCTCTGCCTACGCTCGCGTCTCGATGTTGCACTTCTTGCAACTCCTCATCAACAAGTTCGGTGCTGCCATGGCGAAGATCGAAAATGAAGACCACAAACTCGTTAAGACCATGACTGATCTTGCAGCGAGCTGTGTCTCTAAGACTGACGAGCTCGAGGTCGACCGTATCTATCAGACGTTGGCCTACTTCACAGCAGCTTGCCTCGCAGCTGGCGACCGTTCCGACGAGGAGCTCATCGCTCAAATGCTCATCGGAATTACTCACCCTCGAGTCGGCCGTAAAGTTGCTCAGTCATTCCGCATCCTGTTGGCACCCTCTCAAGTCATGAACGAGAAGAACTTCTGTGTCATTCGCAAGCTTCGGAAACAACGTGTCTATCAGCTCACCGTCGATCATCTTATTGGCATGTGGCGCGGAGCCCAGAACAAGGATGAAAAAGAAAACTGCCTTATCGCCCTGGCCGGTATCTTTGCTTACATGGAGCCTAAGATCCTCGAGGAAAATGCTGCCACCTTCTTTCCGCTGGTTCTCGAAGGAACCAACGTTCAGAACGATGATTACACTATGTACAGTTACATTTCTCTCATCCAGGCTCTCGTTGTCGCCTGCCCCAACGTTATCTCAGGCCACGTCGATTCCATCATCAATAGGATGACCGATCGAACACACAATACCTATGATTCGCCCTCCGATGCGTCGGTCAAGTGCCGAGCAGCTGCTCTCGAAGTTCTCGCTTTGCTAGTAAGTCATGTGGAGAGACGAGTGTTGCTTCGGCGGAAGGCAAAGGTCATGGTGGAGCTTGATGTAGCGTTGGATGATTGTTCACGGACTGTTAGAAGCGCTGCGGAACGCACCAAGATGCACTGGTTCAATCTCGTTGAGGCTGACGGTTAAACTAGCGTTCTTTCCCCTGTTTGCAATTCTGTCTTCGTTTGCCTCGTCTGGAGGCTGGGTATTGGAGTGGGAATGGACCTTGGACTGAAGCCTCGTTTTCATTCCTGGTGGAGCAGCCTGGATTGCACGAGTGGGATTCTGCTTGGTCTTTTGCTATGTCTCCATCTGGCAAGGCTAGGATTCCTTGGCCTGTAGGGCTGCCTTATCGATCGGCTTATTAGGGCGAAGTGGAAGCGTTTTCTTTGATTTCATGACATTGAATGGTAGGGAGTGGGTGCATTTACACAAGTGGAAGGAAACCATGGTTCATACGATACGATACATTCAAAGGAGCATAGCGAGGGAGTTCTACAAGAGGTTACATATGCATTGCAGGGGCGTTTCTACGCAGAATACTTGACCACCGAACGATAGCACGGTTCATGAGAGTAGATAGCTCAATTTAATCGCGAGTACACGAGATTATGATCGATCTTCAAAGAATGGCTAATTGATGTGAATTGTTGATTCATTTTCGTCCCAAATGGCGGCAAGGCTCGCGTGCTTGAGAAGTCAAGAAGTCAAGCTTATTGCAACATTTTCATTCAGCAATACAAATTTCGCTCTAATTCATACAATGGCATTGAATACCAAGTAGCGTACACTTGGCGCTTTTTTCAAACCTCCTACAAAGAAAAGCCCGTCTTTCTGAAGGCGAGGGCCAACTTGCATGTGCCAAAAGAACGGTGGCGAATCACTTGAAAGCACGTGATCTACATACCTCCCAACTGCTCATGCTGAGGCTAATTGGGAAAGTAGCTGGAATTCTCTCATCATTCTACTTATCCGTTTCCCATTCCGTACTTTCTAGAATCAATTTCTACGGAGTTGGCATTTCTTCCATCTACTGTTGGGAGAGCCATCAATGACCAGGCCAATCTCGATCTCCTCTACTTTGAACCCTACATTCCAGAGTACTTGGAACGAAAAGTATTTCAATTTCTATGTCGGGAGTTGCCTTTCTACAGAATTGAGTATAAGATCAAACGAGAAGGTGTTGAGACAGATATTCGAACCCCCAAGGTACATCCGCTTTCCAACTTTCTCTCAGACGCTGTTGCTCTGGCAGATACATTACAGTGATTGGTATAGATGAAACCTCACGGCTCGACGAGAATGGGGAAGTAGTTGATGCAAAAAGGGGGGAGCCAGTCAAAAGGACAAGGACTATGCCGGATATCCTCCTCGACCGATCCCCATGTGCGTGGACGGGCTGTGGGTTTCCCCAGAGAAGGCCTCAGGATTCCAGTTCAACTTTTGCTTGGTCAATTATTACGCTTCAGGCTCGGACAGTATCTCCTACTACAGCGACGACGAGAGATTCCTTGGCCTTGATCCAGCCGTTGCATCCTTCTCTCTTGGCGCCAAGAGGAATTTCCTGATGAAGCACAAGCCAGTTCCTCCCAATGACAACGTGTTACCTCCACCAGAGACGAAATCGATCAAGCTCCCTCTTGCTAATGGAGATATGATCTTGATGAGAGGCAAGATGCAAACCAACTGGCTTCATTCGATACCGAAACGGACAGTAAAGAATGCAGAGGATGGAGGGAGGATCAACATCACATTCAGAAGAGCCATGATCAAAGGTGGGACAGACAACTACTACTACTACAATGTTGGAACCGGCCCAGTCTACAAATGGGACTCAAGTCTTCGTGAGATGAAGCTTTGGAAAGCCTAGTCTCTTCTTCTACCCATATATACAACTCTAAAACGCTATCGTCCAAATCTCATCTGCGCATTAGCATAATTGTACAAAGCCCTCAAAAACACCTGATATCCAACCCCATGATTATCTTGTACATGAAAGATTTCCGTAAGTCGTATCTGCCAGGGCGGATAGCCTGACAGTTCTACCGTTGGTCCAAAGAGGACCAACAAATCGGGTTCCCCCATCACGCTTTCTGAGATTTCGGCGTCGACTAGGTCGATGCTGATGTCGTTGGAAGAGATTTTCGAGCGTTGGGACATTTCGGTTAGCGTTTTGGTTAGGTCGACGAGCGAGTCGCGGCCGTCTTCTGCGGAGAGAAGGAGAATTGAGAGGTGTGGGACTGGGAGGGTGGATGCTTCGGATGTGGGTGTGTTGGAGGCTGATTCCATTGAGGGGATGTGGGGGGCCCGAAGGGAGAGGGCGGGATGTTGAGGCCCGAAATAGGAGGATAGTTTCCTCGTGGCGGCTCTGTGGGTTGCTGGGACGTAGCCTTTGAGTATGCCTGCTGGATATTAGCAGGCTTTCATCCCAAGGAACGATGCAGCTGACCTGTCTTCTCGTATACGGACAACATTGGGATCCCAACACAAGCACACCAAGCTGCAATCTCTGCTAACTCGTCCACCAGAGCTTCTAACCCAGCACCTCCTCTTCCTCCATCTTCAAGCTTCAGTATCACACTCAAATGCTCTGGCAACCGTGACAGCCCTTTGACATCTTTCTGTATAAGCTCCGGTGTTCGATGATGATAGTAGAGAATAGCCAATATCCGATCCTTCACTGCATGGTATGCTTGTCGTAACCGTATATAGACAGAGAAAATCGTATGTATTATGGCAAAGGCCAAAACATGCAGTTGAGTTTTCAGGAATTTTCTGACTCCCAGTCTTGAACGTGTCTTGGGTTTGTCAACACGAATACTAGGGATCTTCTGGCTTTTGTCTCGTCTGTTCGGCGATCGTGAAGGAGGTGTTGGGAGATATGGCTAGATTTCGTCAATACGTGGCCAGTCCAAATCGTCCTACCAACTTACGGCGATGAGCTTCTCTCGTTCTGCTGGAGTTAACAAGCTGTGATTATTTTTGGCATCGCGACGGTATATTTCAGTCTCTCGACTTGCCCGAGGCATGGCTGTAATTTTTCAAGTAACGACAGGGGTTTAGACAAGTTGGACAGCTTCCAACGTTGTTGGGTCGTGGTGTCAGATTTCCAGAAATCTTGGAATTCACGGAAGGCTGGGGGTGTTGAGCGCAGTCCAGTTCGCAAGGCCACGAATGTCGGTCCGTTCTCCGGCCGGGTTTCATCAAACCCACCTCCACCTCGCTGACTTCGAATCGACAACGTTACACATAACATGCATAAACGGAATCGCCATCTCAATTTGGCAGAATAAGGGGAACCGGATAATCTCAGATCTCGATGTAGTACTGCTGGCTGGGAAGCAGAGCATCAATGGCATCTACGGATAGTGCCTCAATCCTCACCACTGGAGGGAGGCCGATCTTCCCACGAGGGCCCAGCTTTACTTTGGAGAACTTCTCGAACAAGGATTTTATTGTAAGGGATTTTGTGGAGGAGCTCTCCGATAGTGCTGTCCCTGCAAACCGACGATCTGGTCCAGCGCAGCAAGCATTCGACCCCAAACCTCTGATTAGGACCTTCGAAAATGCTCTATCGCAGCTTGCAACTTTATCAGACGAGTTGAGCGAACGCGAGAATGAGCTTCAAACCTCTGTGAAGCGCGCCGAGATACAACATGATCAAACACTCGACACTTTGGGGAGGAAGCTGGATCAGTCGATAGACTCCTTCGAAACCCTTGATATCTCCCTGAATCACCCGAACGGAACAAATGGTAGTGATCGAAATGGTCGGCAGGATGGAGGTGGTAATATTGCTGTGCAGATAGGAGAAAGGCTTGAGGATTTGGACAAGCAAAGGCGGCGGGCGCTGGACGCGAATTTCCTGATACAGTGTTGGCTAGAAGTCAGTGAAGCAGGCCAGCTCACATCGCTGGAGGAAATGATACGGCGGCAAGGCAGTGGAGAGCAGAAGGTCCGATGTGCCATTATTGCTAGGCAGCTCATGAGAATGAGCCAAAGGCTAGATCCTTCATCTTGGGCCCAGACGAATGGCGCAAAGAAGGTCAATGGCGTTTCGAACGGCGTTGTGGGATATAGAGGCCACAATACGAGGGAGCTAATAGAAAAATTCTCGGAAACCCTGGAGAAGGACTTGCTCAAGCAATTTGATGACAGCTATCGGAGGCAGAATTTCGATGATATGTTGGAGTGTGCCAAGGTCTTGCACGACTTCAACGGAGGCGCCAGTGTTGTGGCTTTATTCGTCAACCAACATCAGTTCTTCATCGATCGAAGCCAATTGATTACGGAAGAGGTGACGACCGACAACGAGACATGGGAGAAGCTGGCAGATCCCGATTCGGATCCTCCTGGCGTCGAGCCCAGTCTTCAGTCATTGATAGACGAGGTTCGAGTCGTGATGCAGGAGGAATCCTTCATCATAAAACGGGCATTCCCATATTACGAAGTAGTATTGGTCAAGTTCATTCAGAGAATCTTCCAGCAATCTATACAGCAGCGTCTGGAAATGGTGTTGGAGAAGGCGGACACGATATCTTCTCTTGCTTTCTTACGGTCTCTACATGCGTCGAGAAGCTATATCAACAATTTGATTGAGGATTTGAAGGCACACGGGTTGACCGAACACCCAGAACAAGCTTCTGCGCAGACGGCACTGAGTCTTGACCAACAATTGGATGAGCTTTTCGTTCCATATCTAGTTGGAAACTCATATATTGATAGAGAACGGAAGAGTTTGGAAGAATTGTACTCTTCATTACTCTTCAAGTTCACGATCTATCATTCGCGGCGAAAGAAGGTCCCCACCGGTTTCATGGCTTCTCTCGCTCAGCAAGGCACTCAGCTCCTGTCATCTGCCAAGGATGCCTACATTGACCGTCTGGAATCGTCGGAATTGACCCCAACCCAGAAAGCTATGATGTTGAGGGTGGCTGGCCTACGAGATACCGACAAGAACAAGAACGAAATTGAAGTTTCAGAAGATGACGGTGTTCTGAGCATTCCGAATGCCAAGCGGATGCTCAAATGGCTGGCAGAAGGTGTACGAAGGGCTCTGGAGCTGGGAAGTGGAAGCGAAACTCCCAAAGATGTTTCCGCCCTTCTCAATCTCCTTTTGACAAGTATGGGACAGGTTTACATCGAGACTGCTCTCGATGCAGCTACGGACCAAGCTACTTCCCAGGAGACTGCCAAGACAGAGCCCGATCTCGCATATCTTCCTTCCTTGCAGCCGGCTATCACGATTACGAACATTATGTCACGTTTCATCAACACAGTCCTAATTCGTCTCGCAGAATCAAATACGACCGTGCGACGATCCATGGAATTGCAAGCAAAAACAGGAGTGGAGAGAATTGAGATGAAGACGAGCGAAATCATGCGAAAGACCGTCAATGTTGTTCTCAATTGGATTGGGAAACAGCTATTAGCTCAGAAGAAGTTGGACTTCCGGCCAAAGGACAGCGATCTTGATGGTGGTCGAGCCGGCTCTGGATACCTGGAAACCTTGCAAACGGCGACATGTCTCTCGATCTGCAACTTCCTGAATCGGGTGACGACACTCTCATCCATGGCCATCGATGGTCAGAATCTGGAAATCTTCAGCTGCGAGCTCGCCATCAGCATTCGAGATCTGTTATTCGAACATTTCAAGAAATGGCAAGTCAATGCAACAGGTGGTTTGATGGTCACAAAGGATATCTCCAAATACGTCTCTACACTGAAGGAATGGCCATTGAACAAGGAGACCGAGGCGAACGTGGAAGTGCTGAGCGAGATTGGCAACTTGTTCATTATTGGACCGGAAGCTCTCCGAGAAAGGTCAAGGAACTTCCAATCAGGCGGCGCAGGGAAGAAGTTACAGAAGGCAGATTTCAAAGCATTTGTTATGAAACGAGACGATTCAGGAAGTGTGGGAATTCAAAGCGTACTTGCGGGACTATGATACCATTTCGATTTGGCATATCCTGAGATGGAAGGCGCTCGGAGTGAGAGATCATATTTGCGATGTCTGGAAATTTTGTGGGAGCTGAATTGCTGTATGAGTAGGTCATTAAGATCATATCAAACGACATAGGCAGAAATGCATTTGTCTTAATTTTGGCAGACTTCCTTTCCAGAGCTGTGATTTTGTTCCCAACCAAATATGTACAGTAATCCGTGGTTCCCGATGCGCCATGGCCATGCAATGCCCTCTTAGTATTGTACAACATCTAATAATCCTCCAATTCTGTCCTTATACCCCAAAATATCTCTATGGAAGCTGGAATCCGAAGCCCGCCATACAGCTCTTGTACTTATCGATCGTCGAAGCGCAGTCCTTTTGGGGATCCTTCGCATTGCTGAAAAGCATGCATTCGTCTCGGGAAGCTTTCTCGTCTTTGCATACACAGCAGGGCTATCAATTCACCAATTAAAAACTGCCATAGAAATTATGAAGCTGGGTTTACCTTGATATTGGCAGAAGCTTGACCTGCGGGCTTGAGATCTACTCCCAAATTTGCGCCGGTGGCGGTAGCTGCGATTGTAAGCCGAAGCTCATACGATTCAGGAGACCAAAATTTACCCATTGAGACAGCATTCGAAGCCATTTTATGTTCAAGATCTGCGATTGATAGACTCCAGTAATACCACATTCAGTCGTCGTTGTGCAATGAGATGTATAGGACGAGTTGCATTTGTAATTCGAATTCGGAAACCAGGATATTCAGAAATACTTCGGTGTTTAGTTTATCCACTCCGGCGCTAAATATTCACTGGTAGCCTCGCGCGTGCTCCACCAACCTCAATCGCAAATCCGCACAAAGCCATTGTTTACAAAACTTCCTAAATTTCCTAGAGCTCACGACTTTGCTTTTTTGACAATCATAACTTGCGAATATGGCTGCGAAAAACAAGATCTTTTCGTTGGAGGGCAAGGGCCTGAAGCTGGATACTGCGGCTGATGTGGAAGCTCATATCAAACCTCTGCGGGAAATGGAAGATGTCGAGGAGGTCAGACTTCTGGGAAATACACTGGGAGTGGAAGCTTGCAAAGTGCTAGGAGAGGTTCTGGAAACGAAAAAGACTCTGCAGGTAAGCCTACTTCTGTTGTGCTCAAGTTCCTCTTCACCGCCAATCTACTGACATCTATTTAGATTGCCAATCTTGCAGATATATTTACAGGCCGTCTACTGAACGAAATTCCCCAAGCGCTCTCCTCACTCCTCACCGCGCTTCTCACCCTTCCAAAACTCCACACTATCAACCTTAACGACAATGCCTTCGGTCTCAACACTCAAGCACCCCTCGTAGCCTTCCTCTCCTCCCACGTCCCCCTCCAACACCTAATTCTAAACAATAACGGCCTCGGTCCCCATGCCGGAATTTTAATCGCCGACGCTCTCTCCGTCCTGCACGCCAAGAAAGAAGAAGCGCGAAAAGCAGGCAAGGAAGTCCCGAACCTCGAGACCGTCATCTGTGGACGCAATCGCTTAGAGAATGGCAGTATGACGGCTTGGGCAAAAGCTTACAGCTTACACACTGGCCTCAAGGAAATCAAGATGGTGCAGAATGGTATTCGACAAGAAGGTATCTCGCATTTGCTTACGGATGGCTTGAGACATGCGAAGGGGATTAGGGTGTTGGATTTGCAAGATAATACGTTTACGTTGATGGGTTCTAAGGCTTTGGCTGCGGTTGTGCCGGGCTGGACGGAGATTCAGGAATTGGGTGTGGGAGATTCATTGTTGAGTGCTAAAGGAGCTGTTACTGTTGCAGCGGCGCTCGGGAAGGGAGGAAACAAGAAGTTGGAGATTTTGAGATTGCAGTACAACGATATCACTGCTAAGGGATTGCAGGGATTTGCGAAGGCGGCGAAGGAAGCGCTGCCGGCTTTGAAGAAGATTGAGCTGAATGGCAATAAGTTCTCGGAAGAAGATCAGTCGTTGATGATATTGCGAGAGCTATTAGAGGCGCGAAAGGAGAAATTGGCTGGGGATGTTGTCTTGGAGGATGATTGGGGTCTTGATAGCTTGAGTGATCTCGAGGAAGAGAGCGAGGAGGAGGACGAGGAAGAAGAAGAGGAAGAGGAAGCTGAAGAGCTTCGCGAGAAATTACTTGAGGAGGCTGAGGAAGCTCAGGAAGAACCGGTTGCGCAAAAGCAAGACAAGGATGTTGATGAGCTGGCCGAAGAGCTTGATAAGAAGGCTACCATCTGATAGAGGATGGGGTGTGCTTGGTACATTTTGAGCATAGGTTGCAGGTAGACACATTAGCGTAAGAATTCAGGAATTTCCACATCAAGGACGGGCGCTTATGTTGATGCTGTGCCTCAAGCGTTCACAACCATGTGGGGATCAATTAATCTGTGGCATCTAAAAGGTCCGCGCCTTAGTGGGTTGAGATGATATTATTTGTTTGGGCGTCGAAGCTCACCACTCAAAATACTTGGTGCGTAAATTTTTCACCACCACGCCACCGTCGTCGTGGAGTTCTGATTATTGTCCTGAGAGCAAGCACCTCTCTCAATCGTGGACCGTCTTTATCTTCAACTACATGTTCAGTTACGTGCCTATTCCGTTAATACGGTGAAATCTACTAGTGCTCATGGCTATTGCGCCACTTACCCTTGAAGATTATGAAGCCTTGAATACTTATTTTGACAGAAAGGGCATGCATAGCCTGGCGAGTCGTGAACTGTTTCATGTCTTATCCTCTCGTTCGCTCTCATAAAGCCTTTTCCGCCTTCAGCTCGAGTACAATCCTTGCCGTTAATGCTTATGGGCTCGATTGCTGCCTCACACCTCTTTGCTATCTTTTGGTAATAACTCGAACACGCTTAAAAGAAGTAATGTTGTCTTCTCCAAGATCTGCGATTTCAATATTCCGTTTCTTCGTTTGAGAATCGGAATTAGGGGGCTTGACGTCGTGCACTACTTTCAAGTTGTCTTCGGATTCGTAAAGATAACAGAGGGAGAATCAGTATCGCTGGACCCTCCAAAAAGAGAGTTTACCTCTGTTGCATCGTCATATTTATCTGTCAATTCCGTAATCCTGTGGTAATGCATGCCATATTTTGTACTGCGCATTTTAGTGTTGATAGCCAGCAAGTATGCGATGTCACTTACCACTGAATACTGCAGTCTAACGGACCATCCGACGGTGCTTTACATTTGGGGCAGCTCGTATTCTCAGACCCCTCATATCCTGTTCTTGGAAGATCAAGTCTACGCCAATTCTTTGGCCAGGCAAGAAAGTAGAATTCCAGGGAGTCGCACGGCTGATATCTCGATGAAAGGTCGCCTCCTGGAGAATCCATACCCTTGCAAAGACTTTTCTGTGACCCTGATGGCCGCGGAAGCGATGTTCAAGAACGTCCTCAAAAGCCTCCCACGAACAGATAAATTGCAAGTGGACGGGAGATAGTCTTCCAATAGCGTCCTCGGGGATGAAAATCTCCTCAGTTAATAGCCTCTCAAGGTGGCTTGGCAGGAGTGCCTGGATCGAGACAACTGCTCTGTAAATCGCAACATTCATCGAGTAAGTCTTCTTCATGAAACTTTTGAGCTCAGAGCCCGGTCCTCTGAGCCATTCCAGCCGAAGAGCGCCGTATATGTGTTCCGAAGCCCGATTGCCAATCCTAGCAAGTCTGTTGTTTTCCCTCGCTAGCTGTCTGATTTCTAACAGAGCCGTGCTTTGTCTCTCAGCCACATTACTGCTTCTACAGTAAAACCTGCCTATAACGAACGCTAACAAATCCCTGGATATAACGTACGAGACGAAAACCTTTACAGGGATAATTTGTATGAAGACAGGGATTCTATATAACGATCTCTGGATATAACGAATTTTTGGGCCCTCGCCCATACAGATTTTTCGTGTTTGTTATAACCAGGTTTTACTGTATCTTCTTCCTTATCCAGCCTTTCGTTGAGCTTTTTTTTCGTTCATTCGGAGGAGATTTCTATGCGCAGGCACTTAGTGAGTTCATTTTGGACGATGGCCATTGTTTGGATACTCACACTTGCGCAATCACAATCAACGTATTGATCGACTGGCAATGCGCAATGGCCTCGATCCTGAACTTCGCCAACTCATCCTTCTTCAAAATCTGCCACTGAATCTTCCGCGCGGAACCTCTCACAAAACTGCCACTCCCTTCCTCTCTCAAGCTTCTCTCAAGCTTCTCTCATACTTGCGGATCTTCTCCATGAAATCATTCAGTGATAGCCGGCAGTTTTCCACAGCTTGCAAGGCCGTCACGCGTAGCGCATTCAATTCGAGACAATCCTCGCAGGTTTTGGAAAGCATTGCAACTTGAAGCAGAGCTCTATCGAGACTCCATAATTCGCGGATAATTGCATGGCATTTAGCTGAGGAGCCGCGGCTCTTGTCGAGAGCGTCGACGAGGTCTTTCACGATGATGCAAACGGAGATAATGTTGCCTACGTTACCGAATGTGATGGGGATTTGAATATAGTGTTTGAAATAGGCGATGTATCTGGGAAGAATAGGTGATGCTGAAGGACGGTCGTTGAAGTTGACGTGTTGCGAGGCTGAGCATGAGGCATATTTTTCGCACCCTTGGTGTGCTCTCACTGGCCAGTGCATTGGATGTGCTGGAGCAAGTTATGGAGGGGGAATGGACCCGAGAGAGTCGTTCTTTGCCATTTGAGTGTACTCTTGAACCAATTGTATTGACAGAAATCCTTCCTTGCACATCTTCTATCTAGACGTTCCTCTGACTTGTCCCTGCTGGTCAACCTTCTCAGTAGTTTCGTTGGGTGCTGCACTTTAAGCGAGTTCCTTGACAGCGTAAAGGGTGGGCATATGTCAGAGGCAAACTTGAGAGATCTTGAGGTCTAATGATTGCACATTTCTTTGACTGGTTTCCTCCAAGTCAAGAAGGGGTAAAGTTTCGGTGCATGTTGGTAGTATGCACATTAAGCGAGCCCCTGACAACGCGAAGGCAAGGAAACGCGAAGATGGAAAAGCCTGTCAGAATTGGGGGGCGAGGGGTTATTTCACGATCTGTAAGAAACGAAGCGGAATACCAAATCTTTCAGGACTTCTACTCAGTAATGATAGCATCTCGCTCGCAAGTTTATATCATCCCACCAACCCAGCCGCCCCGCGCTCAGTTCAAATGCTTCGAGCACCCCCTTCGAAAAGTACATCGTAACGTCCGTTATGCATTCTTCTCTCCATCCTGCTGACATGCATTCATGCCACGTCTTGCAGGTATGGGGTAGGCTCGCAGACTTCCTTGGTGAAATCGAAACCTCGCGCCTCCATGCCAAGTCAAAGATTAAGAGTGCATTTCGTCGACCAACATACCGTTGTTGACTCATATATTATTGTAATTTGCTTTGTTGTCATCATGGGCCCAACCCAGATGGATATGTCGCCCAAACCATTTGCAAGGTAGACGCAAGTGAGCCTAATTGTCGACCGTGACGCTGGGGGCACTGGCCAAGTCGGTTGGTTTGGAGTAAAAGTCGATGCAAGCTCCCAAAATCCCCGTGAAAATCATTTTACATCGATGTGACAAAGGATTTGAATAAGCATCAGATGGTGTCTTATCAATTATTCCAACTAAAACGAGTTCAAGCACTTTGAGATTGTACCCCGCCGGGACTTGACTCTTCACGTGATGCTTCTCGATGGAAGCTGAACGAGGGCCGAGAGGGCAAGATCTGAGAGATCAGTGAGAAGTCTTCCGCTTATTCATAGCTTCCCCAACGCCTTCCCAGACGGGGAATCGGTGCGGGGCCCGACAAGACTTCCACTTCGCACGGCTGGCGGCCGACCAAGGGCCAGAACTACCAAGCAGGGAGAATCCATTGGCGGCCGACTCTTTCAGAGCTCTGAAGGCAAATCCCGCTCAATTGAAGAAGCGCTTGAAAGAAATAGCAAGATGAAGCCCGCTCTTATCACTTTCCACAAAGGTGACGATGGCGTCTTACCTGCATGCTTTATGCGGCATATTCGCCTCCAATTTCAACAAGGCTGCACTTTCACATGGCTCATCCGATTAAATAATCGCTAGAATTGTACGTCACTTCTTCGGCAGGGCTATCACCCTCATGGCCGTCCCGTGTTTGATGCTGGAGATGCACGGCCAAGATGCGGCAAGGAGAATCACAGTTATCACTGCAGAAAAAGTTCCTCGAGGAGGTCCCAATGGCACCTCCACACTTTGGAATAGTGCCGATTTCTCTCTCAACAAATGATATGCCGAACCAACCCAATTGGAGATCGAGGGGTGGAACGGGGATTTATAGCCAAACAGATAACATCGTGCAGAAATCCTTGATAGGAGTGCTTGAAATGATCTCAGAGGAGAATGAAAAGCATGTGTCAAACGTAACGGTTTTGACAGAAAGAGAGAGGCGCATACGGAAACACGAGTCGTGGCTTGTTACACGAGAAGAGCTCAGGCCAGCACTGTGGAGATCGGTTTGAAGCCTGCCGAACAGCTATCGGACTCGGCTCATTAATGATCGCTTCAGGAGATCGATCCCACCAACAAATTCCCGGATAAAGTGATGCCAAGCGCGCCTCTGGGATGATTTCGTTCGAGGCTCTATGCAAGACATCAGTCATCGAGTCTTGGATAGATAGAAAACCTGTTTAGGGGCTGGGGATAGCTAACGACCCCTCCAAATGCATGTCGTCGCTTCAATCTCAATTGATAAGGCCCACATCCGACCTGTCATATCTCGCTTCCCGGGGGCTAAAGGGGAGGGGCTTTGGCGCAGGGTATGAGCCTGGTTACCGGATGTGCCGATCCGGCTTAGCCTGCTGATAATCTTGCTGAATCGATTTCTCTCAGTCGAAAGAGGGGTTGGAAGCTGCGAAATAATCGAGTGCTGAGACTTTTTGAGTTAGTACAGCGAAGGTGCTGGTGAATGAGTCTGCAGACGCAAGATGCAGATTCAGGAAATAGATATCCACAAAAGAGGCGATGAAGAGTGGGGCAAGAGATAGCGTTTGCTTCCGGTTACAGCCGTTGCACGGAGCGCGAAGTGGTTTTGTACCAAGTACTTCCAATCTGGTGGAGAGGCTAGCAATTGGTCAAGTACCGCGAGATCTGAAAGTCTCGAGCTTAATTGTCGATGTGCGGTCGCGATCTTCGGTTCGGATGTGCCAAATCGGGTAATATTGAATGGGATGAAAGAATTGGTGTCAGTCTAAGGCCCATGTGGCAGTAGGGACGTTTCATCGACCGTTTGCCGGGTATAGAAACACGAGATGGCGTTCGAATCGGCAGCTCTTGCACCTTTCGCAGCTTGGCACTGGGATCACTTTATTTGGTAAGGGAGGATTGCCGAATCGTCCCGTTAGAGTGGGATGGAAGACTTGCGAAGATGGTATGGCGACCGTTGAGGGCTGGCAAGCTGGTACGATTTTACCCGTACATTGGCCGACAGGAAAGGCTGTAGATTCTTCGAAATCCGTAGAGATAAGGACGATGTGCGATAGGCTGATAGGTTCTGTCTTTGTTTTATGTGAAGCTCGAATCGTATTATTAGAGAGGGAAGCCCCGCTCTGACTGTCAGACGGGAGCAGCCTTGGCGATAACAGCTCTAACGTTCATTTCGAATAACGTGGGTGAAGGAACACCGCATGAAGCTATCTATGCGTGCTCTAATCCACTGATTGTGTGAAGAAATGGCTGGTTGAAATATCTTTGACGCTTTTTGTGAGTTGTGGCCACGTCGTCTGTCTAATTGGTTGATGCATAGTTCGATGGCCCTGCTCGCCGCCAAGAAATTCTCAAAAGCCTGCCAGTGACCCGATCACTTCCTACTCTGCTGCCGCTGCAAGAGGCAGGTTTCTCGAGAAAAGAGAAGACACCCTCTTTCTGATAGCTCACTTTCTAGGGGGCCACAATCCCAGTGCCTATTGATCGTGGCGGGGTAAAATACCTATCGTTATCAGCCACACTCCTATCGAGAAGTACAAAATACCATGTTTTGAATCGGGAACTTGGTTTCTCGAATATGGGTAGGCCTATGATATCTCTCATGGACAAGCATTATCAGTTCTCGCTTAGATGAAGTCCTTGGCATAATCCCAGAAGCGAAGGAGGCCTCTCTGGTCTCGATGTTTTGTTCAAGGCTTACGGGAAAGATCCAAGATTTGAACCTTTCGTTAGCCATCCCTTCAAGGGGATGGAGAATTTGGCGTAACCGCCACACTCGTCTCGTATCCAACAACCTACACACGCAGTTGATGATACGGGAACTCGCGGAGTCGTGGACACGGGATGTTAGGGTGAACTCCACAGTGGATCTAGCTGAGATGGAACGAGAAATTTATGCCTGGTCCTCGATAAGATTGAAACACTATTGGTGTTGTTGGCGGCTGAGAAGTCACATATATCCACAGTTTCCCTTGATAATTGTGGATCTTATCAAGAATCCTACAGCAACCTTCACTGGCGCCCGCGTTAGAAATTTCCCAAGCTGTGCAACATCTTCACAGCGTATCCACTTTTAGCCGTCCGTTGAATGCCTGCAATCAATTCCCTGCCAGCGAGATATGCACATATGGAGACGTTAGTGCAGGAGTGATTTAACCCTTTACTCCGACTATTGCGTTCTCGACGGCTGGGTGGGTCGCGTTTCCCTCCAGGGAGGGAATTGACAAATTGCATCAGAGCATGTAATGGAATGTCAAAGATCTCGAGATCTGACGTACTTTTACAAGTACAATACAAGTCCTGCCAGGTATTTTGTTACCCTAAGAAAACAATGGAGCATCTGGGTCTCCTAATCTCCACATCCCGCCTCAAAATGCGGGACCAGAAGCTGGCAAGTGCCCTTAGCTTGGAAAATAACGCAGACAGCGCAACCAAGCAATTCGAGAGTGGAGATCTTCAATGTTCGAGCTGATAGGTAGTAATTGAAAGAAGATGGCCTAGATGGCCTTCTCAAATGTTGATTCAATGGATTTCATGCAGTTTTGGTACACCCTACCAAAGTTTCAAGACATGGGTTCGTGTCCCCTGGTTTGCTACGAACGTTCCAAGTAGCCGCCAAATGCGAGGCTCTTGGCCGCCCTCCGCCAGAATGGTAGCCTTGAAGAAATGATGTTGTATATGATGTGGCTGGAGCAAAAATAAGTATGAAGAGGGGGAAAGATGTAGCTCAGCGCTTGCTCCTGAATATGAGGACTGGTAATTCTCCACGTCATCTGGTATCTTAAACAGTTCCGCTTTTTTTGCCACGTCTGGTCGACAAACAGATTTCCAAACAGGTACTTATGATGCAAATATAGTACGCGATTTGATTAGGGTTTCTCGACCAGACAATGTCCCCCCCCCCCAGACTATAAAGGTATTTTAGATCTCTCGTACCGCGATAAGTCCTGTCGATTACTTTTTTCGGCCTTACTCAGTACTACTGCGTAGCTCAAAAGGCTGCCGGAAGAAGCGCCGTGCCTAGGTTTCCTAGAGGTTCTCTAGAAAACAGGAGGCCTATAAAATGCGCAGTTCCGGGGGCTTTCAAGATTGGACTTTTACTATGCTCTGGCCAGAAGAGAGAAGGGCCAATCCCGGGACAATATATAAAAGCCTCTTTCAAAGGAGAGATGATGAATTTAATAGATAGTGCTCCTGAGAACGTCGATCCTAGTGAAATAATGACAGCCTTACTATCATGCCGTTAGTGCGACGTAATGGCTTGTCATGGAGAACCCTTTTTACAGTACATAAGGACGACGCGACTTGTTGTTGACACTTTCAATCTTTCCAAGCTGCTATGCAAGTGACTTTGCGAATTCAGGGTTCAGCCATAGGTTTGTTTCGAACCATTCGCTAGTTAGGAAGGAGTCTTTTTGTCGTCAGAACCTTAGATATGCTTCGAGACTTGTCGCTATGTATGATCGTTCAGCACTTGTATAAGTACTTGAGCAGACTCAAGACTCGAGCGTTCCGTATTCATGCGGTACGAGGGAGATGTGGAGGACTTTAAACCCTGGAATGGAATGGTCGCCTCGTGAAATATCTCGCGTTTTGTGAGGCTAACGCGCGACAGGTACTTGTTGTACATTGTCCAAAACAAAGTTTGGACCAAGAAATCGGAAGAATCGGAAAGAGTAGTCCGTGCAATCAAAGGGTCGTAGGTGGGTGGTTGTGGAGTCCTTTTCGAGTTTTGTTAAAGACCCCCACAGCCATCCCTGATTTCGAGGGACTTCTGAACTGGCGAGCTTGGCTCGAGAGTGGGGGATCATTTTCGGCTCTTCGGATCGACAACGCCTCAGCGATCCCAGAAGTCCAGAACAAATTAAAGTGGATGCTTTCGTCGCCAAAGCTTGCCATGGCTGGCCAGTCAACTTTGTCGGTGAGTGTCGGGGTGTGTAAGACTGTCGCTTCGCTGGCCAGAATAATTGATCCTCCCAGCCTGCATCCCTTGAGGCAATGCGAACAGTGAAGCGCTATTCGACTGATATTGGTAGTTTCATGCGGGCGTACATTGAAGCTGCAGTGATGCAGTCTGAGCTGCATAGGAGGCCTTGAGTATATCCACAATCGTACAGGACACCGAAGAGTGGAGTCCCCCAACGTCTGTCTTGCAGTGTGAAATGGTATATGGGAAGCAATATACTCTCCAAAACTATTTGTGTGTCAATGATATGCGGGAGCCATGTTGGCACATCGTGCCTATCACAATGAGGACCGGAGAAACGCAATAATCCCACTGATTTAGAGAAGGGTTTTGACTTTGCTTCGGCAGCACACGCAGGCTTTCTGTCGGCTCTTGGCTTTGTTCTCCGCACTTTCAAGATTTTTACTTATTCGAGACTCAATGCTCTGTAATTGAATGAACGAACGCACAATGCGAAGAATAGAAAACATAAACAGACAGCTAAACGAGGCTGTAATACGTAAGAATAATGAGAAAAGGGCTCGTCCAAAAACAATCGTGTCGCCTCTTCGCTCTGTTTTCAACTGGGTTCTTCCGCCAAGGGCTGGATTATTTTACAGAGTTTTCTTTCCCACCGTGATGCTGCCAAAACGAGTTTAGCGGAGCGGCGTCGCCTTCTTTTTGCACATATTATCTGGGGATTTTCGTCGCCCCAACAGGACTCCACCTCTGCTTCGACTGGCCAGTCGAGACCAAACCTTTCGCACCACACTACACTACCCGTACTCTAACTCTCCTTCTTTTTCACCTCACAAATCTCTGCCGCTACTATTCGTCTTCTCTCTTCATCCTCTCTCTTCATCCTCTACATCAGAAAACAATTGTCCCTGGCTATCACCCCGCGGCGTCTAACCGACAGACTTGAAAGGCATTGAAATTGAAATCGCCTTGTCCCGCTTCCCATTCCACGACTCAACGCGAAGCATTCCAACCACCATCGAGTTGATTTGATGTTAATACCACGACGGGATCTCTGGGAGCGAGTGTGGAAAGTGCAGATTAGTGAAAGGGATATATCATCGGATTAGAGAAGGAGGAGAGAGTAGATATCGAGTCCTTGGCCCGAATCTTGGTTCTAGAAGGCCCCAAACCAACGCCCCTGCCGAACACCCTCGACAACTCAATCGTCACAATCAGAATGGCCGTAGTGCTTAACTCGGAGGAGAACAGCTACTTCTCGTCGAGCTCATTGCGTCGATCTCATTCACAACCAAAATTCGTCACACATTCGTCATATCCGACAACCCCATCAAGATCGAAGAGCAATACTGGATTTGGTACGATAATCTCTCCCAGCAATTCCGCATCTTCTTCCACACAATCCTCTCCAAGAACCTTACACGCCGACTCTACAGCTCCCTCGTTCTCCTCGACTCCTGCGAGTAGCCTGTCGCTCGACGCGAATTGCGAAGACCAAGAAGACGAAGATCAGATCGTTTTCCCCTCATACGACGACGTAGGATATTACGGACAAGTCGAAGACCTGGAACCGCCGGCAAGCCCACATACGGGTGATTCTTATACAGTTTCACCAACCTCTAACAGCACCTCGACCAATGTCTCGAGGCCTGAGTCACCGGATCCAATAGAGCATCCACAGGACGACACGGCAGTACGAACCCAACCATCGAGACATGTAGATTACTTATCGCACAATTGGAAGGAGGAAGATATTTGGTCTTCGTGGAAACACATCGTGTCCAAGCGAAAAGCATACACCAACAGTGCGAGACTGGAGAATGCGTCATGGAGAACATGGGCAAAGTCAAAGAACAAATTGAAGACAATTTCCCCGGAAACTTTGAATTGGTAAGTTCGGGATGGGTGTACTTGGCCACAACCAATTGTCGGGCGTGTCGGGCGTTTGTGAACCCTTTGCTAATATTTAACTAGGCTCAAGGACTGTGATGTGACCTGGTTATATGGACCTCTCCAGACCGGATCAGACAAATCGTTACGAATGCCATCGACATCTCCTAACAGCAGTCGGATATCGAAGTCAAATTCATTCTTGAATAAGAAGCCAATTCTGAAGAAGCGAAGTATGTCGGAAATAATGCTTCAGAGATCATTATCATCATCTTCACTTCTCAAGCAAGCGGCAGCAGCAGTTCAGGCACAGCAATCAGAGAATGGAATATTGACCCGTCCGGGAATGAGGAGAGCTACGTCAGATTATGTCCATTATCCATTTTCGTCAAGGCGAGTGAGTCAAGAGAACACTATGATGCTTTCTTCGATTTCTTCATCAGGAGTTGCGTCTCCAGGGACCGGCGAGAAGAAGCATATCCATTTCAACGAGCAGGTGGAACAATGCATTGCGTTGGACATGAAGGGTGACGATGAAGAACCCGAGGCGTACGCCATTCATGACTACTCTGATAGTGATTCAGACGATGGAGGGATCATGATGAAGAGGAGCAATTCGAAACGAAAGCTACCGCCGTTGCACAAGAAAAGGACGACTCCAAGGGCGAGCTTCAGTGGTGAAAGCAAGACGATTGCGATGTTGCCATCGACAACGTTAAAGTACAGAGCAGATACCCCGGAACCTCAGGAGACAGCAATGAAGCACAGCAATGGATTCTGGAACGGCAGCAAGTTGTCACCATCCCCCTCTCAGGAGACGTTGAGACCGTCAAAGCCATCAACGAGAATTTTGCTGGGGTCAGATGAGGATGATGACGATGCAGATATGGATTGGCAGCCACCAAACTCTTTTGCTAACCGAATGGACAGCATGGGAGCCACTCCAGAACGATTCCAAAATCTCCACACATCCGGATCTACATCAAGCCTCACAGGAGAACCATCCGGGATGCGTAGAACACCATCTGGAATGTTCATGCCCTATGAGGAGGACGAAGACGATGTGGTATCAGAAGGACTCTTTGGGAAGGTAGTCGATACTGTGAATACGGCCAAAGATATTGCACACGTAATCTGGAATGTGGGATGGAGGCGGTAGTCGTTATGAGGAGCCAACACTCCAAATACTACTACTTCCGAGGAAAAGATTCGGTTGTGGTCAGGACGAAAAGCCTCGATCACTTAATGATTGCATATACGACCGGCGTACACAGGCGGTCACTGTTAATAATACCACAGTACATATCACCCAAACTTACGAAGCTGGAGGTTAAGGGGAAGGGTTCGGCGTTTATGGATTTGCGGTTCTTGCTGTTATGGCGACTGCTGTACTTGGCATGGGTTTATAAAGGGTTGGGTTATGTAGTCTGGCTATGGTTTTGATTTTGGGTGGCAAGACTCGACAAACAGGAGCCACTCGAGGTTAGGAATTGAATCAGGACAGACATCATGATGTCTGTCAGTGTGATCGCGACTACAAATGGCAACAAACTAAAAGTACATAGACCAAATGCCATACAAGTCATCAACAACAGCCGTCGACATTGGACTGTCACTGTGAACTCAATCCGGACCAGCGTATTTGACTTTGATCCTACAAGGTAACAACAGCATGACATCTTCATTCATCTAATATCTAATTTCCCCACGCTCGATACAGGAGTTGGGCAACCCTCTCTGGCATGGCACATAACATAAGGATGAGCGGAGCCTGGCGTCTCACCCATTCCTGCACTCAGTTACACTGCAGCTTTCCCCTCAAATTTCCTCCACTATCTCTCACCTACCCACGCCTCTTTCTTGCCTGTTTTTATTCATGCAACCTCTTCTGCAGCTCCCAGATTTCAAATCCCAATTAAGTTTAACTTTTTCAGTATTTGTGGGCAATATTCTTTTCCGCTACCCCTAAACTCTATGCCGCATCCTCATCCATCCGCAGCCTGCATTTGAAGACATATAACAACCCCGCAAAATTCCGACATTTCAACCCGATCTTTCCCATCAGAGTCTTCTGGAGATTTGTGGAAGTGAACACATGTCATCAATTTCATCACCAAAATTCCTGCCTCCATCAGTAGGATGCGGAGAAATACGCCGACATAACCCGGCACTGTTAGTCGTGGCTCGGCCTGGGGAAAATTTTCTGAAGTCGGCAGAGTTTGCAAATGAGAACGTGAAGCCGAATCATGAGATGGTCAACAGAGGTCTGGGTGTTTTCATTCCAGGGAATATGCAAAGGTTGTGCACGTTTGGGGAGCACTACTTGGAATGCCTAAAGAGGCTGAACGCAATGCAGTGAGAACGAACCGTGCGCTGTGTGGAGAAAGGTCCAAGTGGCCCCATCGGCGAATTTTTAATTTGCTCTGCTCGACTGAATGTTTCAAAACTCAGGGTCCAGGGGTCATCGCAGTCCTATTTCGTAAGTCTCGACGCTACCCCCGCTGACTGCATCTTTGCTACCCAAAACTTTCAGCAAAAAAGGGACTGGAAATCGAGGTCTCCACCGGTGGATCGTAACATTCTGTGGGGCGTTTCTGGAGGATTTTGATGGTGTATGATTTCATTTGTGCCGAGATGTGCATGGACTATGATATAAGGTATGGGATAGTGTCGTCTTGAATAACAGGGTACTGATTTAGAGTGGTATGATTTGGTGGTATGAGGGGAGGTGATCGACATCATCAGTGCTTCTTCGAATTCGTCATTCGATCAGAGTTATCTGGTGATGAGATCTCAAAGGGAGTCCTAGTTTTATGCAGGATGGGTAGAACTCACTGAAGTTGATTTGGGAGGACTTGTTGTTTTTGCTACACACTTCCCGCTTGAGGCTAATGATGTTGTATGATGTTCATTAATACGACGGTTTCTATTCATTCAAGGCTATCAGAAGCTCCCTGCCCTCGCTCTTCTTTCGAGTGGCTCCTTCTTAAGTACTTGGGCTCAAATTCTTAATTGTATTCTTGACCCACCAGTCATGCTTTTGACTGCCCCTCAAAAAGGCCAATTTTTGAGAGGTAAGTTAGCTGCGGGTCAGCTGTTAAGCTACTATGCTCCTGGTTCCTGAATCCTGAATATCGATTAGAAGTTAAATGATGCCATTTATAGATTTACTTGTGTGATAAAGAGTTTCTCTTGATTATAACTGTAACTAAGGACGAAATAATACTCATAGAGAAGAAAATCGAGGAGCAGGGGGCCAGGGGCCAGGGGGCCTAGGTCCCCTTGCGTAAGCTTACGATTCCCATAGAGATCGACGAACTCAGTGTCTAATTCGGAAAAGATTGAGTTGATCAATTGAACGGCAAATCGACCAATTAAATGATCCAATTGATGAACCCCTCGCGTTGATGAGTACCATAAAACAATGAAGCTCGAAACCTGTCTTGGCTCAACGGCCTCAGCATATAGGTACCTACTAATACCGGCCATCGAGAAGTAATAATTGTTTGCAGCTTTAATAGTTCAAGCTCTTTGAAAGCTTCGAAGGGCTCAGTTCCGCATACACCACAAACTTAGAAGAGTCATGGTACCAGACATTATAAAGTTCTCACCCCACGTTGGAGGTGAGCTTTCCTGCTAGTTGCAGATGCATAACCAACTTAAAAATTTCCTTGAAATTTATGTTTGCATGCAGAAGATTCAGAAGCTCTACCGAATTCAGCTTTTTTGGTCGAGAATTCAGGTACCGTTTGTCCAGGTTGACAAAGGCCTAAGAATGGTCTCCAATCGAGCCAATGGCGCTCAAACAGCTTTGACAGTAGCTGTCCTCCGTTCAAAACTCGGGGTTTGCCTGAGATAATGTGAGCAGTTGAAGTCTGAGAGACTTTACCCCTGAGTTCATTGTTGTCGAGTGTCTGCAAACGTACCTGAACGTCGCAAAGAATGGCTCACGTAGCGAATCCCCTCCTTGCGATGTTTTCGCTCTTCAATGGGTGCTTCTGCAGCTCTTTTCGTGCAGCTCATTGTTTTCCAATTCCAGAGCAAGGCGAACACGTAAAGGTCGTATTTGACGGCGCAAATGCCATCACGACGAACGCATCTGGCTACACGGAAACAATTTCATTTGGCAGTCGTCTCTGCTCGAGGACATGAAATGGTGTTACAGAGACTGGAAGATTGGATGCAGAAGACGGTGCTCGAATCGCCGAACAAACCAAACACACGATAGATGGAATCATCCGTCACGGGGCGAATGGTCTTGCCGGTATGATAGGGGCCATCTGGCAGTATGTTTGGAACTTCAGGGTTATTTTGGTCCTCCACCTCCCAGATCACCGAATGCATAACTCCGGCCTCCTAGTAAAGTTTTTATAGCCCCGAGGGTAGACCGAGGGGTTTGTTTCGTGGGCGTAGTGGGTATCATGGGTTCGCCCCGGCTGGTACCCTTGGACCTGGCAAATTTGGGCATACTAATTTGGGAGTTCTGGGAACTTTGAAAGTCTGAGAATGTATACGGCTCCGCTGAGGATACATTCGGCTTGTCTGGAAAGGTGATGTGGTCCCTGGTGGTTTATAGGGTCTCGGGATTCCAAAGTGGCCAATAGCGTCAAGGACTGATGGAACAGAGCCTCCACAGAGAACTAGGGCAAAAGCTGCTGACCTGTTGGAGCGTTACGAAAATGGCGAGCTTTCATGTTGGGGATTGGATTGGCTTCAGCCCTGCTCTCTTTTTGCCACATATCGAGCAAAAAAAAGTGACTGCATAGACGAACTGAATACAGATCTTCCTCGTCAACACTAGACTGCGTTAATTTTAATATGAAATACGCCCCTCATGCCACATGCTCCTCCGGCGTTTCCTCAGCATCAAAGACCTCAAACCCACACATAGGTCCCACCAGCTCTGCATTTCAGAACCCCACAAGTTAAAAAGAGACGATTTCATTGGTATTGAGAGCTAATACATAGTCAGTCTACTTATGAAAACTGAAAGAGGGGAAACAGTTCACCCGAAGACGTCAGTAGCCGTATGGCCAGCCACCTGCTCCGGAGGGGAAAAGCTAGTCTATGCAGCAATTAAGAAAACTTCCGTAACATCCTCCTCTAAGCCTGATATCCTTCGCCGCCTAAGGCACATAGAAGATAAGAATCCACTTCCAACACCGTGAGAGCAAATATGAATAACATACGGAAACCAAATGGAACTGCCATAAAATCCCGTCGAGAACGTCGCCAACAAGCCCCAAACAAATCAGGTAACATATGGCATAGCCTCTCTTGTCATCCACACCAGCTTCTCTGTGTCTACACCCGCCAGATGGTGAGTATCGTACAGCGGAGACTCTAGGTTGAACAAGAAGGAATCTCCAACCGAAATGATGCGAATCCAGGGATAATGCGACGCCATAGCAGAGTAGCTCTCAACCATCTCTCTTTCACCGGAAGTATTCCTAATGAGTTACTCGAGCTAAACGCATGCCAAATGACGTGTAAATCCGTATAACTGGTAGACTGCTCGACGAAGATAGCCTGTTGGTTGACAGATATTTCTTCAACCTTCCGGGCGAGGTCTAGTAAGTATGACGGCGGGATCGATGCAAAGGTCTGAAGCGCGGAGTTCAAAGATCACGGTTTATTGTAAAATACTAAGCTAGGGAAGAAAGGAGAGAATATAAGGATCCGATGACCTTTTGTACCCTTCGGCCAGCTCTAGCGTCGTTTCATATGGCTCTGCCCAGCTAGCTCTGCCCAAACCATCACAGTAAGGTCATCCCTGGGGTGCGAATCCATGTATTGGTGTGATTGAGTTTGCCGACGCGGTAAATTCTTTCAATACCCTTGCTGCTTGTTCATTCGCTACGCTATCGACAAGCTCACGCAAGGTGACACAGCGGACAATAGTGGTGTTGATAAGCTCGTTGCCATTCGCATCGTAGACGGCAATCTCGCGCATGACTCGTTTGCCATCTCGATTCAAGAAGAACTGAGTATCAGCAAAGTATACTGGCTTTTGTGCAGAGCCACAAAAGCCTTGGAAACTTCTTGCCATAAGGTACCAACATTAATCGGGATAACATCCGTCTGAAGAAAGTGTTGAAACCCTTCGAGGTCCTTTATCTATGAACCACTCTTTTTAAGAGAGCAGCGGTTGGGATTCGAGAGGGCTCTTCTCCACCTCGAAGACTTTGCCATTAAGACTTTGTCCTTGAGATGTTGCCTGTAAATAGAATATGGAGCCAGTGGTGGCTGTTGACATTGCATGTTAGCAGAACATAGAGGATTGCTAGTCTTGTCGAATAGAAACTTGCGCATCCAGTGTACAATGCCATTGACCTTATTATAACATTCTCCATAGGCTCGTCGTAGAGTACTGTCTGACTTATACATCTGGTTTTCGGCTGTTAACTTCCTTCCGCAACAGACAGTGCCATGTCCCCACGTTTGGCCTCTGCGAAAGTGGAATCCTTTGTCTTCCAAATTATTGGAGAGATCCATTGTAAGTGATTCGATAGCGGCGACGGCGATATCGTCAGTTGGGCCTTCGCTCTCGTCGCCACCCTGCGATTGGAAGTCATTGTATAGGAATAGCTCGTCACTTTCGTTCTCTGTGGAGTAAGGTTCCTGGCTCTCCTCGTGCCCTCCGTGATAAACAAAGTCCAAATCCACATAAGAACTCTCCATGCCCGATTCAAAGTCGCTGCATAGAGATGCCGAGTCCTCGTCGCTTTCATCTTCTGTGAAGTAGAATTCCTGACTCTCTTTATCTATAGAGTAATCCGGGGACTGAAAAGAAGCGCCAACAGACATCAGATCATTATCATAGTCTTGCGCAGTGAGATGGTGACCTTCCTTGGTGTTATCGTCGACTGTCAGATCGCTAAGACGGGCGCCAAAGCCATCGGCAGAAACGAATCCACTATTCCACATTTCAGAACTGAGATCGTGTGTTTGTGTGAATTCGCCGGTGTCGCCAATCTCGTCAGGCTCGCCAGTTCCAGTTCTCAATCTGGAATCCATGTTGACAGTATTGCTAATAGTGGCATCCTTGTCCGCATCGTCAAAGCTCCGTAACTGAAAGCTGAATCCTTCTTCGCCCATGAAACCGCTATCCCACAATTGAGGAGACCAGTCATGTGTTTCCTCCTCTTCTGCGGTAAATCGGAGATTCGAAAATATGAACGTGGGGTATATATCGGGTTTCTCATTGGACTGCTTGAAAACTGGCACGTCGACGTTGACAATATATCTAGTAACGTAATTGTCAGTGACATTTCAATGGACCGCAGCCACAATAACGTACCTCGCCACCCATTCTCGATAGTTTAAACCAGTAACCTTGGATCTCCTGCGACATCAATACAACACTTGAAGGGTCCACTAGGAATTTCATACCCGATAGATCGTGCCAGATTTCGGAGACGTTCGAGAGCCTGTTTCATCGCTAGTGAGGAATTATCCGTGATGTTTTTTATGTAATTCGTCTGTTCGTGTTTATCCAGCACAGTAGGTAACTTGAACGACCTTCCGCAATCGTAACGATAACGTAGAGCATCCAAGCTGAGAATATCGCAATTAAACCGCTCGTGATATAGGGTAGTTGTTGAAGATATCCCCCCAACGGATCCTACACAGCATCTTCACATTCTCATCGAGCTCAACTTATTGTTTGTTGCTTCTGCTTTTGCGGTTTGGCTTCTGAGGTGCGTCGGTGCCGAGAAGAAGGCAGTCATACAACTCGTGATTACGCAAAATAGAGTGGACATGAACATATTTCCGCAACCTATCCTACACAGCATCTTCCCCATTCTCATCGAGCTTAACTGGTTGTCTGGGTTGTTTTGACTTTCGGCTCTTGGAAATCGTTGGAGTCGAGAAGATGGCACTCATGCTGTTCATGATGACGCAGAGTATTGTAATGATTAAAACTCTCTCTGCAATCGATCCTGCATAAATGTTTCCCATCTTCATCGAGCTCAACTCGTCGGTTATTTTTTTTGGCTTGTACGGTCTGGGTTTTGAGGACAGCTCTTCTGGGCGTGGTCTTGCCGCAATGGAGTGAACATTGGAAGGTGCCGTCCGATAATTCTTTCATATCAGCTGCGCGGAATCCAGAACTCGAAGATGGCTTGGTGGTCTTTTGGCACAGCTATTTCGAGAGTGGTTTAATGCACCTCTTGATTGAGCGAAGTCTTTGCCACATCCCAATGGGCACTTCCAGCTTCCCATCTGCTGTCTTTTCGACCAACGATGATGCCATTCCTGCTACGGATCCGACTTCAATCCTTGCGCAAAATCATGTGAGTATTCAAGAATGTGGATGATGGACAGAGAGCAGAGGAAAAAAAGAAGGAAGGGAGGGATCTTACCATGTCAACACTAAGACCTCTGGGAATGAGCGCATCGTGGCGCCAGTTCGGGAAGGCAAGATATTGTCGCGACACTACAAGGGAAAAGGACGCATCATAACCACTGAAATTGTACTCTTAGGCTTGTAAGGACCTGAAGAGTGGTTGCTAACATAGCTATGTCTGTTTCCTGGTGTAATTGTCGTGTCAGATTGAGTGATTTCATGTTGGGCGAGGCCAAAAGCTACTCTCAGTAGCACACATTATGAGATAGCGAAGCTTGAATCATCGAACTTAATTGAAGCGCCCAATGCTATGTTGCAGTAATGTTTGATGAAATTGCTGTTATATAATATGATGTTTGCGATGTAAACTCCAACTCACAGGATGAAGATGATGAAAGCGCCAAAAAAATTTAATAAAAATTATATACTGTTGCATCTTCACAGAAGAGAAAATAATCACTTTGTTCCCTTGTCTTGTAAGCTAGCAGATCAGCCCATAGACCTCAGCCAAGTGTTCCAGTGCTCGAAGCGGAGCCTGATTGGCTGGATTGGGCTGATCGCGGAGGCAAGATTCTCCGCTTCATCGGGCTCTCCGCTAACTTAAGGGGGTAATTAAGGCGTATGGCTGTGCCTTCACACCGCCGTATACTTTGACTGCCACGTTGACCCGAATTTAGGGTCGGAGCATCCGTCTTGATACGTTCGTATTGCCATTTCATTAAGTCGGTCCCCCCGACTCGAACAGTAAACATTTTGTGGAATGCAGAGAAGTGGCGGGGAAGCCTCGTAATAGTCAATCCAAGCCGTAGCAAGATCATCGCTCAAGCAAACAGTGGCCAAAGCCTGGTCTCAATCTCAATCTGACATTGTAATAGTAATCTCAACAGCCATCCAGCTCATCAAGAAATATGTTACAGCAGGTCCCCATCTTCCTCCCATATGTAACCACAACAAACTCATAGAACTAGAACAGGTAGCCCGCCAAAAGGACAGGACAAAAGAGAAAGCCATCATCATAAGTCAAGTCCAGTCCACGCGCAATTTCTTTGAATAGCAGCGTTTTCGCTGTTCGCTCTGTTTTTGATCCGGTGAGGGACATGTCCTGTTTCTATTTCCTTCCAAATACCCATCCATCCAAATTCGTAGCCTTCACCAAAATTCCATTAAAAGGAAAGGCTGACTAACGCAACAATCTGCGCAGCAGCAATAGAGAAGGGAATGTATCAAATTCGCAAAAGCAGGAAATGCAAAATCGACAACAAAGGGGGGTATTCTAGTGTTCTAAACGAGCGACGATGAGTAAAACGAGTGTCCTATAACCACACCAGCCAATGCAGCCCACCCGATCATTCCCTTCAAGCCAAGGCTATGCCAGCAACCTAGTTGAGATGGAAAACAACGTGAACTCCACACCCACCCACATGCCTCCCAGATTGGTATTTCCTTCATAGCCGAAATAGAGAAAGTCCATGTTCGGCCGGCCCAGGCCAGACGCTGATGAAGCGAACGCAAGAAACAAGCAAGAAATCAACGCGCGCAAAAGCAATTTCGCTGTCGTAACATCATAAATAGACAAATGAACAAACAAACGAGATATCTAGGGGTCAAAGATTCCAGTAATAGTCCTTATGGCAATTTGGGCAGATCAACCGTCATCATCCGCGTCGTCCTCGTCTTCATCTTCGTCCTCGGCGCTACTCCTACCACCAGCTGGAACCGCATTCGTCTTTGCCTTCTTGCTGGGGGTCGAAGTGTCTGTGTCGGCTTTTCGCTTTGTGCCAGATCCGCCGGCGCCACTCGAAATACCCTTTGCTGGTGTTTCTTGAGACTTGTCGCCCTCCTCTCCGCCATCTCCCTTTGTTCTCTCGATCTCCGCAACCTCATCAGCTGTCAAGAATCTTCCACCCGGGCCTCTAGGTCTTCTCATCGCGTGGTTATGTCTGCTTTCATGCAAGTATGGTTTTCGGCCCTTTGACGTCAAACGCAGCGCCTCTTCTAATCTTTGTCTTGCTACGCGACGCTTCAGAATTCTATGAAATTGTTTGGCGTTGACATACAGGGGCGACTCTTCAACAGCACCTGAGACTAGCTCGGGCGATTGTGGATGTTGCTGGTTCGTAGGCATGGGTGGTACAGATGGACGAGTCGCACCGTGGTTCATGAGTGGTTGAGAGTTTGGTACAGCTGGACTGGCAACTTGTTGACTCATGCGACGGCCTTGACTGATCTGATTGTTCATCTGTTGAGGTGATCGGGGTCCTCGTTCCTTCTTCACAGCTACGCCTTGCATTCTGGGCGAAGTCTGTGGTAATCCGGAATCTGGAAGATTATATGGATATCCTGCTTGGCCAGAAGCAGCTGCTGTAGCTGCCATCGCTGCTGCTTGCGGTGTGATTCCTGTCATGCCATAATGCATGCCAGGCTGCGCGTATGTCGGCTGGTAGTTCATCTGTTGAATCGCATGGCCATGATTTTGACCGGCTTGAGGTTGTGATGATAATATCGGCGATGCTTGGGTATGAACGGAGTGAAGAGGTTGTTGTGATGGAGATGTAATGGGCGGTCCTGCTGGGTGTTGGCCTGAATTCGGATATCCACCTTGAATATGTCCTTGACTATGATTGTGCTGGCCAGCCGCCGGCTGTTGATATTGCGCGTACTCCATCATTTGTATTGTAATGTCCTTGGAGATTTGTATCTCCAAACTCTTGTATGTGTGAGTCGCGGGATCGCAGGGCGTGTGGCGCGTCGAGGGTAAGTGATGGTCAAGGTTGACTTGATAGGCGGCAGCAATGGACCTCGTGAATGTATCTTAACACCAGATATTCACAGTCTCGCTGCTATTAGCTTGGTATCAGGAATCGAAAGTGAATTCGACAATGCGATGGACTCGAATAAACGCGTTGTAACTGTTGTTGCAAGTCTTCCAGGTGGCAGTCTTGAAACTAGTGCAGCCTTCTCGTCTTCATGTATGAATGTGTTGGCAGTGGTAAGTGACACCGCAATGGACCGCAGCACACATATGCAAGCTGATGTGTAGGCGTTCAGGTGAGGCGTGTCGTTCGGGTTCGAGTACCGGTTTCCACGTGAGGAGATGAGGCGGAGTTTTGACTTGAGGCTGTTCGAGGGGACTCTGGTGATAGCTTCAAACAACCAATCCTCACAAGCCACTTGAAGGACCAAGGCTTTCTCCAGTAGTTATCGACGGCTTCGCAATTCCTATCCAACCACCAATAATTAGTTATATGTTTTGAGCGATGCTGAGGCAAGCTTGGAGGGCGATTGGAACGGGCGGATTGTGGTGGGGGATATCGCCTTCGACGATTTGCCAACGCATTGTGCATGAGCTAACTAACCTTGTCTAATCAGCTTCTCCCGCGAATTCCTATTCTTGTCGACTGCGGCGTGACGTTCTGCCCGGAATCCTAAATTGGATTGATGTTGATCTGGGCTGTGAGGATGCTTTTCGGCGTTGCTCGCAACTAGTTCTGGGATGTGGTTGCGGTGTGGAGTTGAAGCGCGGCTGATGCTGAAGTCGCGAACTCGCACGCAAAGCGCAAACCGGGTGTGAAAGGAACAGTCGACGCCAAAAAACAAATGTTGACGTCTCTAAATCTAGATTACGCAAAGATCACAAGTTAGTTGACTTTGATCTGATACCGCAATGAATTTTCCCAACGTGATGCGCATCCAAGCTCCTTGGAGCTGGAGCTTCACCGTTTGCATAATTCTCCGTCCGCGTCGCATGCGCCCGAGGAACTCACCTCTTGCTTGCAAAAGGTACCCCGAGTGGTATCGTTTGGAAGAGTGTATTAAACCTTCCCGCAGATAACTTCAATCACCTGATTGTGGTGATCCAATTACTTTCCTGATGAGCCTTTCGCGTCGTTGACTGGAGAAGGCGACGATGTTTCTGTCGGTGCTGAAGATCGTGAAGTATTGGCTGCGTTCCGGTCGAGTTCCAGATCGGACACAGGGTATTGGAAGGACAGGCCCAGCGTAATGTTTTCGCGAGTTTTGGTTCGTTCTCGATTAATGGGTCCTTTGGCAGAGTCGCTCTGAACTGTGATTTGATGATGTGTTGATGGGGGACGATGAGTGGTTGAGTTGGAGGGCGAGAAAAGTCTTCTCTTTTCTAAGTGGATGGTTCGGTCGTTTAATGGTTCGGCCGATGAAACTAGCCCGCCAAACCTGATGCGGGAACGTGGGTCTGTAGTAAGCACCGAGCGTGCGTCACTGGTCACAGCTCCTGCTTGCTGTCAGAAAGTCGATCGAACGATTGGCAACGGACCTCGCGGGCGGCCAGGTACTTGGGACGCCAATGACCGTATCGTGATGGCTTCCTCCGGAAATGCCTGGCAGGACTAGTGATATGCGGCTGTATTGTCGATACCCGTATCTTCAAAGCAGATGGAAGTGAAAGAGGAGTCCTTTGATGGAAAGGATTTGCGATGGCTGGCCGCGGGAATGCTGATGATGACGGATTTTGAGGCGCAAAAGTCGGTGTAATGTTCCCAATGTGGGAAAGACCGTGGCTGGTAGTGTGCTGCTGGCTGTTTCCACGACAATGTAGTGAAGACACCGTACTACTTTAGAGTTCGGGGGAGCGGTGGAGGTGGTTGGAAGTGTTGGATAATGCGAGCGGGGTGTCTGTGGTATGATAGCACTCCTAAAATACAAAACAAAAGCAACTCTACGGTTGGCTAGAATGCCAGACCTCTTTCGATAAATTCGGGAAATGGAATTTTCTGAGTGGACGATTGCCTTCCTTTTAGTTGGCATCCTCAACTATTTCTAATCCCCAATCGATCCTGTGAATTTCCTGTACGGCACGTGCTGAGTCTTACCCCAGCCTCCCGTTTTAGAATGGCCCTAATTCCAGGAAATGATGGCTTGATCCTTGTCAAATGTATGTAAGCACACGTTGGAAGGAAGAATCATTCCCCTTCGAGCCGGCCACTCCGCAGCGATCCGATTGAGGCTATTTTCAGTTCAGAAGGAGAGATCTCCTCACTACAGGCACAATGTGCAAGACATAGATTGAGGTTACATTGGTTGCTTGAGCTGCAGATCGCCTATTTCCAGCCTTAAATTGTGGTGATATACCTCAGATTACGAAGCATCAGCTTGCAGAGTGCAGATTTTCCGGGCCTCGTCTAGCCGCTGCCATCGTACTTGGAACTTTGTAGCTTCGATAATCTGTCACCGTCATGCTTTCTTTTCCTGCGACCGTCTCCCCGATGGCGTCTTTGTCCTCTTCAACAGCATATTCCGGCCAAGTACCGAAACCTGAAACAAAAAGCCTAAAGCAAGTGTCTAGCATGTGTTCGATACCCGTCATTGCTCAGTTCAATGAAACTTATCCCCCAAGCCAATGTTAAGCATTGAGTTCCAGTGGTTCGCCGTTCGCGTTGCTTCTGGCCAATGAACGCTCAAAAGTCCACCTCTTCACTCCTATTCGGCGCCTAAACATTTCCTGCCACAGTGATACGCGCTGAAGTGGGTGTGATGAATCACCATAACATAGGATGGGTTTCGTGTTCCTGGCGCTTATTCATAATTGGTGTAGTGATAACTCTGGGGTTTGACGATGATTTCGGAGAGTTCTGATTTCTGAGCTCGCGAACCAGCCACCTCCTTGCCCCTAATTTTGAATCCCGAGGGTTAGCGAGGCTGAGATTTCTGTAATTTCAAGTTTCCGGTGAAAAAGCCATACGACCCGGATTTAGACAGGAGTCTCACCAAAGTCAAGATCCGCCCCGTCCATGTCTAGGAGCACGGCCGAGATTGAGTGATTGATCTTCCCCTTGTCTCTCCTACCGCAGGACAGATATGGACAATGCTCCTCTTCTATCAAATGAATGTTACTGAGTTGAAGGAGCTAGATAATAGAGAGGTCAGTTGACCTCTTCAATGTCCGAGGTAAGTCCAGCGATCCCAGGTTCTTTGGAAAGGTTTTCATGACTCCGACCAATGTTATACTCACTATTGACATTCAACCACCGATTTGCGAAGCTTCAGCAGAAGAAATACTCAGTTTCGCTATCGTCAATCATCCAATGCACTTCAGTGATCAGAACGAACGACCTCAATAGGTCTGGTTTCCGCCGAACATATACGAGCTGAAAGGCCCAGATAGATTGGCCAATTCGACTTAGGTCACTCATGTGGGTTGGTTCAAAGACCAGTCTATTACTCCTGTGTATTGAATCCATCTATTTCAAAACGCCTTCGCGAATAGTACCTGCCAGTCGTCGGATCTATCCCTCGATGCGGTCTCTTTTCCGCTGGTGTCACCATAGGTCTCCACGGCGTCAAACATTCGTTCCAGCTCACTCATTCCCCGGCCGGCATCTCCAAGCACTTATTAAAGAATCAAGGGGCTAGATAATAGGTAAGCCAAGCGCAGAAGCTGATGATCGATCATCCTCCGCCCAGTCCATGACAGAAGCGCTGACGCCCGTCAACCTCTTCCCCAACGATACTAATTCCGCCGCCTTTCCCTCAGTATCCCCAAGCCAACTTGGGTTATGGAATTAAAAGCGGACGAGGCGAAGGCACTTTGCTACGCCCGTAACCTACAATTGTATGTCGATTAAACAAAATATGCAGCCACAAGCACCCCAAAGATTCGTCTAGAACTGCCTTTCCGGGTCCTGTCATACCCCCACTACTTTTCTATCCTTTCTCGGTTGCTTCCCTCCATTTGCCGTGGCCCGTGGGAGAGTCTTCGTATGTTATACAATCACAGTCTTTTTCCTTTTGCGATCCAAAGGCTCAGCCAAACGTGGTGGATACAAATGTTCTCGGTCGTCTCGGCCTTGCCAGGTACACGTTGGGGTTTTGCCACTACAATAGAGAGTATTCAATCTTGAGAAATCCCACCTTTGAGATCTTTAAAGATCAGTAAAAATGTTTACATGTCATGAACTGTCTGATTATATCGCTGACATTCTTCATTCTCCGAAAAAGCGTTACACACCAAGAGTCGAACGGCACCAACCTTCCACTCTAAGCAGAGGTTTAGAGCCACGAGGCTTTAGAAGCAAGCAAGTTTGCACTACGATCTGCATATGGCACTTTAGTATATCGAGATATCCCACTTAAATAAATTGCTATGCTTGAAGCATGGGAACATTTCCAACCTGTACTGGCAAACTAACAATCCGGTGCGGGGACTCCGGACTCCGCTAGATCGCGGCTTTATCACAGCGTCTCTTTCTTAGCTTTAACTCTGCCTGATAGTTACGACAGTCGAGCCAGAATCTTCCCAAGACAGCTGATCCTGCATCCAGACTCCGCATTCTCGTTATCGGAGACGATCACCTCAACACATCAACATGAAGCTTCTACAGAACTATCCCCAGGAACACTCAAGCATGCATTGCTACAGCTGAGGATGGCCTTGAAGCGATGGAAACAGTCAAGGGTTCTCCTTCGCGCTTTGATGCATTGTCATGAACATTTCGATGCCGGTAACAAATGGCATCGAAGCTACCCAGTGAGCGCACAACGCCGCGGTATATCATGTTGGACGATCACTGACCATTTACGCAGACAAATCACGAATCGAGCAAGAGCGATGTCCACCCATCACTCACCATTAAATTGACAGAGCTTGTAGCCCAGAAATACAGAGTGGCGGCTGGGGTTTGCAGTGTGGATGTGTATGTCAGCACGTCTGCCTCGTTCAAGAAGACATCTGCTATTACGGAAGAGCATCTTTCGAAGAATGATAAAGGCTGAAAGTTTGTTTTGGCCTCTAGTGTTCACAATGAATTGTGCCAACGGGAGTAGTAGTGAAGACGAGCTGTCGAGCTCTCCGTCTTGTCTGCAGCGAGAAAGATCCGCCGCACAACATTCTGCCAAGTCACATCGTGGAAAAACTGGACATTTGGAGGCAAGAGGAGTGCACAAGGATGGAATTAAATCCTAGGCTGCTTGAATGGGATTTTGAAGGGAGGCGTAAGCTATGAGATAAATACATACCATCAACATACAACTTACATCAATCGAGAATTCATATTTGAAATTAATCATCGTTCTCTTCATGCTGTAGTGCTTTAAAATGCATTTTCATTTGATACTATTAAATTTCATTGGTTGACCCTCCTCCTGATGATTACAAAGCATTGAGCACTAAACCCGCAGACCTCACACCTCACAATTTAACACCTTACTCGATCATCTACCACCACAACGCCAACTTACCCGTCTCACTATCTATCATTGAGCCTTGTTCATTGTCTTTGTACGATGCAGTTGAATAAAGTCGAGATGTTATGGCGAAGGGCCGTCGTCAAATGATACAGATCACCCAGGCTTGAGTTCGTCATGAGCACCCTCCATGGAGTCCTTCGAGCCTGTTGAAAGGAATAATGGAAGTGAAGCTCGAAGATACTCTACATCAGCCATCTTCAATAGCTGGGGGGGTTGAAATACTGGGCATGAGAAGTGACGGGATACATATGCTGGGGAAGCCGTATTGGAGAGTCACTTGCCAAGCTGGCCCTTGCAGATTCACGAGGGATGAGAACCTTTCATGTTAATATTGTCAGCAGATTGGCTTTGCGTTGATGCATAATGACAAGAATTTGTTCTCTCTTTGTGTTTGTTTTTTGCATCCATCCTCTCGAGACCAGCGTCCAAGGAGGCTCCAAACTCAATGATATGTGGTCTTTCTCGCTGCTCATATTCGAGTCTTCGAGTAAGCCCGATATTGCTTACTTCTATATGTTGTAAGGAAGGAAAGCCACTGTCAGAAGAATGACTGAGCATATGTCTTGGAGGGTTTGTTCTGAATAACGAGCCATGAAGCAAGTCTAAAGTCGCGGCTCCAATCATGCCTTCTATTTTCTCAATATCATAAAGTCTTGGCAAAGAAGTTAAATGATTCCTTGGTCTACCTTGTTCTGCGGAGCAGCCTCACACTTGGTGCATTGCTGCTGCTCTGCAAATTAACTCCATTCTTTGGTCATATTGCACTCGCAATCGTTGCTGATGTCCATTGCTCTACTCATTATGACAGGTGCTTTCAATTGACGTAAATATAGTAATTAAAACCCTTGAGAAAGAAGTCCTTCCAAATCATTGGGGAATTAGGGCTTTTTTGCTCGTTGACACCTCACGTGGCGCGCTCAGCTTTGGCAAACAAAAAGTCTCGGGAAACTTTCGTCGTTTGCCTTCCTCTTCCCAGCAACATCTCGAAACCTCACAACATCTTGATGAGTACAGTGCTATGGAACCCCCTCCCCCCCCAAAAAAAGCACAACAACAACAGCTACTCCTGGATTTCCAAGTTCGAGCCGCCATTCCTACTCACTTGTTGGATGTGACGATGTATGCTGGTCTCACACCTGTTTACTATGACGGAACCGCATCTCTAGATCGATTGCAGCTGAAATGTGTTAACTGTCAGCAGTTGGGTCATAGTTTGGGAGAGTGCAAAGGTCCTGTTGACGCAAATGGTATGATATTTGGTTGCTCAAAGTGCAACAACACGACGCATGTCATTGAACAATGCGCCATGAGAAAGGCAGCTAGCAAGGTTAATCTGCTATTTACCTAGTCACTCGGAGAAATGGATTGCTGCAGTTATATGCAGGTTTCCTTCTCGATCAGCTACCCGGCTTCAACAATACGGCATGCAGATCTTGGACTGCGGGTTTCGCTTTAGCAAACTCGAGTCGAAGTGGTGCTGGCATCTACCGGAACTGGGCCTACCGATTGAAGGCTGATAAGAAAATCGAATATCGTTCACTGGTTAGGGATCATTCATGAGATAACCCCACTGGTGGTCAGTTCTTCAACCCGCTTCACAACAATGGTCAATCGTTCACCCAGTTTCTCGCGAGTCCGTTTGCCACGGATTTTGATGCAGAATACCTAACCGTCAGCAGAAACATCGTCGTATCACCTGCTACATCACGTCAAGGTCCTCCTGCTCAATCGCCATTTGCTAGCTCGTCTCAAGACAGCCGGGCAAATCGTTTGGCTTCGCTCCCTACCCATTCTTCGTCTCGACATGGAGAGGGCCGTATGGGCCCCCACTTGATCAGTCGCCTGTCTCAAGACGTCGGCCACTCTGCTCGGGATGACCGTTTAGCTTCGCTCCCTGGCCATCGCTCATCTCGAAATGAACGTTTGGCTTCGCTCCCGGCCCCTTGCTCGTCTCGAGATGATCGAATCGCTAGTCTTCCAGGTCGCATTTCTGGTGACTCTAGTCGCAGAGATTCTTCCTATGATAACCATAGAAACAGTAGATGCCGATCGCACGATCACTGCCGAGACCGAAGCCGCCATCGTCGCTATCGCTCTCGCAGTCGCTCTCGTTCTCGTCGTCAATATAGTTCCCGTCATCGCTATAGGTCACGATCTCGATCCCCTCGTCGTCGCCACCATAGATCACGTTCACGTCGTCGTGACAGATATCGCGGTTCGTCTGAAGACAGCCGCAATTTCTACCCTTCTAGATCTCGAGATAGATCCCGTCGTCGTCGTAGTTCATCAACACGCTCACCCCCACGCCGCGAGAACTCTTATAGATCTCAAGAGTCGATGAACAACTCGTATGATAACCCGGAATGGATATGGTCAACGATCTCAAGATCAGCACCGTGGTGGATATGATAATAGATATAATGATGGATATGATACTGGATATGGTAACAATGGGGCTGGACGTGGCCATTTGGATAGTTTGAGAGAAGTTGATCGATCTCAGGATTCGAATCATCGAGGATATAGTAATGAGGAGGCTTGCAGTAGACGTTTGGAAAGTTTGAGAATGGCTGATCGATCTCAAGATTCGAGTAAGGAAGGAGAATCCATAGACGAGGGGGTTGATGAGATGGACCTCGAGCCTCCTTCGGAAGCTCTTGTGCTCACCGGAGAACAGCTTCAGCTCCTACCAAATGATATGGGACCTCCACCTCTGCCGACTCCTTAATATGGTTCAGTTGCTCAAGCTACCCCAGGCCTGGACAACGTTCATCCAACTCCCGTTGCCACTGGTACACCACTCGATCAGCGAATCGGTAATGATTACTGTCCGAGCTGTGGCAAAGCTCATGATACAGAGTACTGCGATGTTCTATGTTGTGGATATTGTGGAGATCCAAACCACAGAGCCCACCACGGCACATGCTCGAGCAAGTGCAAGTGTGAGAAGTTCCCAATGCATGCTCTTCGAGATAGTCCGGTCTCTTGTAACAACTGAGAGTGCAAGAAGACGAGCTGCCATCAAGCTATGACATGCAGAGTGCGGTGCTGCCAGTGTGCTCTACCTGGTCACTCTGGAGAGAGATGTATATTGGATCACTGCCCGTGTTGCGATGAATTTCACATGGGTCAGGATCATATTGAGATGGCCTGCTGGGAGAAGTCTCGCCGCCGATACTTCTGTACAATTCATTGTCAGACTTGCTTTTCGCTGGTCATTCCAAGGAGCAGTGCCTTTACTTACGTTCTGTTGAGGGAGGGAAACCTGTGTTACGCTGTGGCAATGTTTGGCCATGGGTCATTTAAAGTGGGGCATTCTGAAGGATGTCCCCAGTGTAAATGGGCTCGGAATGAGGAGATTCGGGAGGCGAAGAGATTGAAGAATGGTCCTGAGGCTGATAGGGATGGGTTCGTGGTGTACCAGTCGAAGAAGAAGAAGCATCAATACCATGATATTGAAATGACTGACAACTAATCTTGAGCAACAACTCTATTTATGACATGACGTTCAGCATCTTCGAATCCGATACAGTATGCCATATGATAGCAGAGATTCTGGGCGATCTGAAGTCTGGTCGCTCCTGGCATGCTCTAGGCTGGAGGCCGATTTGACACTGGGTGACAGTGTCTAGAGCCCTTCGCCATGTCCGCCTTTGGCAGGAAGCCGCCGCCGGGCATCAGTTGGTCGGTGGTATCGCCGCAAACACCTTATATCTGGATTGGCAAATATTTTATACAATACTTGTTGTTTTTTTTGATCGCAGAGGAGGTGAAGGTTACAGATGTACGATTGTTCGTCGTTTCAGGGAAAACCTCTTCCTGACAGCATCATCATCAATCACATCAATACAGACATCAATGAATACACTGAACTGCTGCTGCCAACGCCTCTATTTCTGACAGGTTTGGCTGGGAATCAAAGTCACGTGAGCATGTGATGCGTAGATCATTTAGCATTTTCAACTTGTTTGTACTGTATTATGATTTAGCATAGGACGCAAATGTATGTTAAAAAGGTAAATTTTTTGTAAGGTTTTTACAAAATCCGGCTACTTTTAATCAAAATTACTAGATCCAGATACTTTTACTCATAACTCATATAATAATCTATGACATTAATACTTATCTTTTTATCGATCTTTATATGTCTAGAGAGGTCTCTTTGTCCAAGTATATTGTTGGTTCAACTAGTATATATAGATAGGTTTTATGAAGGTGGAGGCATTCGCGTAGGAGGAAAAGTGGGCCAAATGGCCCATAAATAAAAATTTCTCCTGGATTTGTGCTTTCTCTTCAATCGCTCAAACCCAGCAAATGTGCGAGAGTTATTCGAGTCTTTTGGCACCCCTCCCGCCTCCCTATGTACATACATTTAGCCTAGTTATCTAGGTGTTAGCCGCCAGGAGGGTCGTGCATCGCTACAAGACTCCTGGGCGCTCAATCCACAGCTTATTTGAGTAGGAGAAGGGTGTCCAGAAGTCTCTGTGACATGTGCGAGCCTCCAATGGGCGCTGGCTAGGGCAAAAATCAAGACATCTCTTCACTTATATGTTCCTGACCCGAAAAACAACGCTAGTATAAACTCTAGTGATGTTTTAAAGCAGGAATCTATCAACAACTAAGTCCGATACAATACGTAGTAGGTTCTTATTATTTTTATAGATCTAGAAAGTCCTTGTTCTAGTCATTCTGATTCTATTATTTTATCTAGTTTGGAGTTATAAGTAAAAGGATCTGGATCTAGTAATTTGATTAAAGTGTCTGGATTTTGTGGGAAAAAACCGTTGTTTATACTCGCTTATACACAATATTTAGCATAGAATTACCACCTTTTCACTCTCCTCAGATGTACAGTAGAAACTCGACATAGGATACTTGATATAAGGATATCCTGCTAAAATCCTTAGTGATAAAGATCGATCTTCCGGTCCCGCAGGGATCATTTTGGGTAAGCCCACTAAAAAGCTAAGAATATCCTCTTGATATCCTTAATTTTTCCCGGTCCCAACAGTATCCTTATGTCGAGTTTCTACTGTAGACCGAAAATGCGACATCGCACCTTTCATGAGTAGAATCCGTGAGCAAGGTGACGGGGTCTACTCTGAAGTGATTTGAATCATAAAGGTTGACTGACTCATTGATAGGGTCCGCAGGCGATCCACAGGCGCGTCATCAAGTGGTCCACGGACAACCTCTTTCCCTTAATTCTGTGGTTAGGAGGTAATAGGATAGAGCTAAAACGGTATATTCTTTCTGTACATTTTTGCAAGATCACCGACCACAGCAAAACCCCTCGGCCAGATTCAATTCTCGATCGCGAAAAGCACAGGTATGTAGGAGGACCACACAGTTGATAGGACGACCTACAAATGCAATAGATGACCCACAATTCAAATGTACGACCCTAAAATGGGCAATCCTCAAGCCAAATAGCAATTGTCAATAAGTTCCTATGTTGGGATAAGACGGTATAATTAATATTGGTCTCCTTGTCAAACCAATAACCTTCTTCGGAAGTCCTCTTCATTTACCCCAAAGCAATGGACATCTCGACAAGCAACCGGAGATCCGCATCTCCAGCAAGTTCTATAAGAGAGCAAGAAAGAGAGCATACGTATAGTCAACAAGGTAAATTCAGGGTTTCTATAGTGCCTAGATTTAAGCGTTTGTGGCTTTATTCGCATTTCGCAGCCACCTAAGAGATACCTTCAGTAAGAGAATTTCTCCCCTACGATCTCCTCACTCAAAGCCCACAGCTTCTCTGCGTTTGCCAGGCTAGAAGCATAGTCTAAGGTCTTTGCCGGATTGCAGTCATCCAAAAATGCTCCAGACACACCTGTGCGACTTTCATCAGCGTAATCCCCTCACACATAAGTATTTGGGGCCAAAACTTACTATCGAGCTGGGGATCCAACGCAGCAGCGAGCGTGGTTGCGCTTCCCTGTTCGATTGATTTTGCCTTCGGCATATCAATCTTCTTTTCTGCAAACATTGCTCCCACAATTGGCCACTCCGCTGGGTCTAAAGTGGACGCCAGGTTCGTGGCCTGGATGTTGCCTGGATGCAGCGAATAGCTTCTCACTCTCTTGTTTGCCAATTTCTGGGCCAAGGCAACAGAAAACAAGATGTTCGCCGTCTTAGACTGTCCGTAAGCCTCCCAGGTATTGAAAGTTGCGCCGTTGGAGAAATTGTAATCGTCGAAACGCACTGGACTAAACTGGTACATCTGACTGGATACATTCACAACCCGGCTCCCTTTACCAGCAGCTTCAAGCTTGGGCAGAAGGAGATTGGTGAGGAGGAAATGCCCAATATGGTTTGAGCCGAACTGGCTTTCCACATTCTCAGGCGTGAGGGAGAACTTGGGGCCCATGATGCCAGCGTTGTTAATCAGGACATCAATTCTAGCAACAGCTGATTTAACCTCCGTTGCAGCTGCGCGTACGGATTTGCATGATCCGAGGTCGACATTGATGAATCGTACTTTAGTCGAGGGACTTATTTGGTGAATCTCTTTGATTACCGGGGAGACTTTGTTTTCGTTGCGCCCAAGGAGGAGTATCTCCGCAGGATGTGCGGCCGCAAGGCAGACTGCCACATGTGCACCAATTCCGCCAGTGCTAGCGCCAGTGATCACAACTGTAGTTTGGTGTTAGAGAATATTATAAAATGGCACATTATTTCGGTTTTCTTGTGGATTAGGTTCCAATAAATGCGAGCACACTTACATGTTTTCCCTGAAACTTTTTCTGGAAATGCAGCGACAACATCACCTCCAGTTGTGGAAGAGTCGAAGTGTGCCATTTTGGTGATCAACTGAGATGGAGGATTGAAACGTTTTAGTATACTGAAAAGCGACTGGCGGCCAAGTTGTAGGTTTAAGAAACTTCGAAATGTGGAAAGCGAGCTTATTGCAACTTGCGATGGTGGTTTTTTTTTTGAAGGTGGCAGCGCCGCCCTTTTATATATCTTTTGTTCAACAGTGCCAAAGACTTTGCTCTTGGATCTGCCATGGAATCACTCTCTAATTCCATTACCAATAATGCAGTATATGGCTTCGAGATAGGGGCTCGTGCCTACGAGCGTACTCGTGCTGAATAGGATTATGAGCCGATGGTTGCTTGGCATAAGCCATGGTGATTAAAGTTTCCGGCTTGACCATCCTCAGTAAGGTCGAATTTGAGATTGCAAACTGTGACGGTCATAGGCAGTGTCCCATTGGATATCTCGCTGCGGTGGCGCAGAAGCGACTCTCCTCCGCCTCGGCGGAACAAAGAAAGTCTTCGGCTCCTAACATATAAAATGAAAGCGTGCTTAACAAGCAACCTCGTCTTTTGAGCTATGCATAAGCCATAGTTAATTAAGGTTTGTGATGAAGAGACCGCTACTTTGAAGTCCGAAGTTTCTAATACTTCCGATTGGATTTTCGCTAGTAGCATACCAAATCTCCCGGCGGAGCCGCCATTTCACTTTTACTAAGTACTAGCGAATGCCCCCGAGAATTTCTGTTTTGCACTTGAGGCAATCGCTGTGGTACGTAGCCTGCTCGCGGGTGTCGTTGGGCCACGCTGCCACTTGAGGCCACGGTGTCGCCATGGTGCCTATGTCACGCTGGGCAATGTGCACAAGCTGAGGCTTCTCACTTGATCAACAGGAGGGCTGCTAGATGTAATTTTCGTTGCTCAATTACATTTCCTTTAATAGCGGCTTTCTGACTCATCGCTGTGGACTGAACCCGCAGCCTAGACCTGACATACTATAGTGAAAGATGAGCTGTGAAACCGGGTTTTCTTGAGATCAGGTAAAGTCTTGGAAATATCTAGAGATGATCCCTTGTTAAATCAAATATATATACATTCAAGCCTTGCTACTAAATCTATACGTGAACCTGCACAGAAAGCGAGTTTATTCGCTGAGACTTACGCTCTACGATGTTAGAAAATTCTGGCAAATACTTGATCAAAATTCAGAGGGCGAAGGCCACTTCAGCTCCAGGTCGTCCCCACAAACACCTAGCCCCCTTCAAGATACGGACGGTTTCCATCGACAGAAACAAAGTCAAGTCACACAAACTCCATAAACGTATTCGCCCTGCTCAAGGGTATCAAGTCTGTGTCCTGGTACATCTATCAAGAGCTAAATCATTTGTAAAGATCACAGAATTCTGTTGTAGTGATAACTAAATATAATTGCTTCGATGTCCGCTCAAATATGACTATCTTTCTGTAACCCAGCCGTCTCCCCAATCCTAAAAACATACTTAACCGCACTTGCCTTACCATCCTGCAAATCCTTCAATCCCTTCTCCACACCTCCCAGCCCACCTTCCACGGCCTGATACGGATGTCCTTTAAGCCACCCTTCAGCCAACCCTCTAGCAATATTCTGAAAATGCACAAACCCAAAGTCCTTATACTCCTTATGCACGTCTCCTACCGAAGTCCTGTGCTGATGAACTGACTTAGGAAATGCATTTTCATCAATAGCCAGCACATGTGTATATCTGCCGCTAGGATCTAACACCTTTGCTATATTGAAAAAACTGCCCTTCTCGCTAATAGCATCATAGGCATACTCGAGCTTGGCACCATTAAGAGCTTGTTGAATGCCCGAGACCACGTCTTCGTCGCCACCGCGGTAGTCGACTATAGCGTCGCCCTTAGAGCGGTCGATTAGGCCTTCCACGAATTTGATGCCATTGCCAGCCACAGCAATGATGGGGTGGATGTTGGCCTTTTTTGCAAGTTGGATAGTAAAAGCTCCCACAGCTGAGGCGCCGCCATAGACGAGGAGGGGGATGGGTTTAGTCGCTGGATCCCAGGGTTGGGGAAGAGCGAGATTGGCCTGTTCGAAAAGACCTACAGCTGCTGTAAGGGAGGCTAGCGGGATTGTGGCAGCTTCTGGTTTGAAGAAGTCAGATGTGGACCTGGAAACATAGGAAGGAACCTGAGAACCTTCAAAACTAATTTTCTCGGGAATATGGACCGTAGTGTGTTCCCAAGCTACTGCATATTCCGCAAAGCTACCTCCTGGCGCCATCATCTCGTGAAATGCAACAACTGGAAATTGTCAGGACCCAACTCTAACATGGCTTTAAAAGTATACGAGACTTACCCTTGTCTCCTGGCTTGAAAAGTAAGACATTTTCGCCAACAGCTTCAATAATACCAGCAACATCATCTCCAGAATTTAGCTCCACTCCATAAAAGTGTGGGACTTTCCTGCGTATCGGACGATTCAGAGATAAGACTCGCCTCAGTTTTCTACAAGTTTTACGAACCAGTCTTTAGGGTTTGATCCGCTCACTAGAACCTTGATAAGGACTTGCCCTACTCCCGGTTTAGGAATTTCGGAGTCGACAATCTTAACGACTGGGCCTGGGAAATTTAGAGTCAGTAATTCCTATTTCGGCGCAAATTGGGATTCTATAGATTAAAAGTGGTATGCTTGCGTGCACTGAGTTTATGGTGATTGGTTATAGGAGTTAAGACATGTTTTAGGGCTTGGGAACAAAAACTGAAAAGATAAATGAATACCTTTAGCAATAATAGCTTCCTTCATCGTGATAGTAATTCTTGCAACTTTCTTCGAATAACAGGTTTAGTCGGGTGGGTTTATTATCTACAAAAAAAACCCTTATGCATTTGTAATCATCCATTAAGCTAGTGTTACCACTGGGCGACCTGGCGATAGTGGGGCCTAACAAGCCTAATCCCAAGCCGCAAATGCCGAGGCCCCGGATAATGACAAGTGGTTTGCCCTACGTCGCACATATTCGCGGCTAATGATTCCCGGCCCCCCCTCTTGCCTTAACATAGACATGAACTTGCATCAATTCCTACTTCTACTATGGAAAGACTGCCCTTAAGCCCGACGAAAGAGGGGGTTAGGGGCTCCCCCGACCCGAAGGGGCTCGTGGGGTTCCCCCCCCCATCTGAGGAGATAGGCGTCGGCACGACAATTTCGTAGTTTGGTTGAGATATAAAGTTATAAAGTTTGGTGGTTTAAGGGGGAGGGGCGGGAATCATTTGCCATATTCACATATTTTGCAATAGGGAGAACCTTGCAAAGTCGAAGGTGAAATTTGATTTGTAGGTAAACCATCACGCTGGTAGTAGGTACTGTGACGTATAGGGGAGCTCTCCCGGAATAATTTGACGATATGGCCTGCATAGGGCGGAAACATAGATATTTGCCAACTTCACAATCAGTTTCGAGCAAATTGCCTAGAGTCGAAGTATTCCCGCCAGTGCTTGATCTTACCGTCATCGCCAACTTCCAACACGCCGACTATATCAATGCTAAATGGCTGACCATTCATCGTAAATTTGTCCACACGTTCCGTCATCACCAATCCGCCGTTCAACGCTAGTCTTCCTTAAACTGCGCTTTCACCGCGTCGATACCACAACGCACAAAACGAGGGTCCTGATACACAATTTCTGCATTGCATAAGTTTTCTAGCGCATCAAAATTGCCATGCTCGACAGCGTCCAACACAGCAATCACCACAGCCACAGCTGAGTCTTTCGTCGATGCTCCTCGTGAACGCGTGGTCTGCATCATACCTAAAACACAGGATTGAAGTGCGGGGCCTCGTCAAGATATATATATATGTACATAAAAAAGGGGGTTGAGTGTCTGCATCCAATAAATGGCGGAAAGGCGTATTTGAGAGGATAAGTTTTCGTTGAGAAGCATGAGCCTTGTGAGGGGCTTCCAACGGAAACAAAATTCATCACACAACGTAACCTTGCAGATAATGGGCAGAGATAGAGCTAGTGAGAGGGCTGTGAGGTTCGCCTAGTGCAGCTCAACTCCTATCCAATAAGCTACACTTTCCCAATGCAAGTGCCAAAAATGCCCTTTTTGCGATGTGCGTGGATGGTGCGATCATGTGACAATTTACGTCTTCATTAACACAAGGAACCCCCTCAAGATACGGACGGTTTCTGTCGCTCGGAGGCACTCGTGATGTAACGTACTAAATCCATATACGGTACCGTACCTTTTACAGTACCGTGGCCCATACGGTGCCGTACCACCTACAGTACTGGACAGATGACGGCACCGTGCTCCTTACAGTAACACCCACGGTACCGTACATCATGTCGGGCTCTTTAACTGGGTGGGGGCAGAGCGAGGAAAATGAGGGGCAGACGGAATCATTGACAATTTATTCTGTCCGCAGTATTGAATTCCCGCATTTGAAGTATGTTTTTGCACCATCTTATCGTCTTGGAAAGCGAGTTTGAGACCAAATGAGAGGCATTGTTCGACTTTGCAAAGGCGAACAGATGATTCGACTCCCTTGCTATCGGGGAGGTCGAAACCGAGTCTGATTTTTGCTCATACGGAAATGGAAAGCTCACAGGCTTCTGGACGATCCTAGTTTAGGGTTTAAACCACAATGTTTAAATGCTGTCGGCTCGCCCTTCCAAATCCGCTCCTGCTTCGCATTACAATAGTGCCAGAGCGAGGAGCAAGTATGTGCGGCGTCCGTGATCGGTTAGAAAGTAGACGTTATATACTTCATAATCAAACTCAGAAGCAGCTGACCGCTTTATGCTTTCTAATGAGTTTATTTACATATCAAGCCGCTCGAATGTGCGACTGCCCGACGTCTCGCTATATACACACAATTTCCATTTTCCCCATTTCAGTATCATCAAGCTTCTTGTGCAATCCCATTCTCAAATTACAAAAGGCATTACAAATTCTGATACACGAGTTCTATCCTAACTCTATTTCCATCTTCACCATTTCCACCACGGTCAACGTTGCGGTTGCAGGAGGAACCGAAAATGTTGGGAGGACAATGGTGGACGTCCTAAAGGAACACCCAAAGCATAATGTCGTCGTCTTAGCTAGGCAGGTACGAGCTCTCGGCAACTTGGCTCAAAGATAGACGACACTTATAGATCACAGGCCCCAGAGAAGGCAGACCCCGAAGCGCGCCGATTATTGTCATGGACTACAGTGATGTCGCCGCTGTCACAGTCATCTTGAAGAAATATGAAATCCACACTCTCATCTCATGCCTTAATTTTATCAGTGAGGAAGCTGGTACTTCTCAGATTGAGCTCATGAAAGCCGCCATACACTCCTCGGTTACGAAGCGCTTCATTGCCAGCGAATGGGGGTGCAAGATACCCACCGGGGTAAGTCTCGATCTTGCTGCCATTGAGTTTCATGATGCCACGATGGACGCTGAACATTCCTAGATCGGACCAGCTCATGCCTCACTTGAAGTTCCGCCAGGCTGCTCTTGAAGAGCTAAAGAAGACGCACCTTGAGTGGACTCGCTATGTCGTTGGCTACTTCCTTGACTACTATGGCGTACCACACATCAAGAGTCACATGTTCCCCGTGTCTTTTGCCATCGACATGGCGAATAAAGCTGCTGGTATCCCAGGCACTGGAAATGAGCTTGTCGCCTTCACCTACATTTACGTTCTTGCTAAATTTGTCGTCGCATCTCTGGATCTTTCGAAGTGTGATGAGGAGACTATATGTATGAGTGCCAAGGTCACCTGGAAACGAGTTCCTCAGAGCGCCGAAGAGACGACTGGTCTGTTTTCCCATTCTCATCTGTTGCAAAATCCCGCTAATAGGTCAATTAGGCTCCAAATTCTCCGTTACCTATGACGACATGGCCAAGCTGCAGAAATTCCAGGTCACCGAGCTTCCTTCCCACCCCCAAATTTACCCAGCATTCCCCAAGCAGCAGCTGCAGTTCATGTTTGCGGTTTTCGGACAATCCATGGCTTTGGGATTATTGGATCTCCCAAGAGAAAGTCTGTCAATGTCAAGTTCCCGGAAATTGAGACTGTGACCACTCCATCATAGAAGTAGACCACCACTGGCTCTCAAAGTCCTCATTATTCCTTCCCAGCCATCAATAACAACATGTTCTCTTCTATTCTCCCACCAATCCTCCAAAAGTTCCAAAGTTGCGCCCAGCTTACCAAAACCACGTTGAGACTTAGTTATATCCCCTACAACCCCGCGGAAGAAGTCTGTTGGTTGGAATTGCCTAATCTGGTATAGCCTGTATTTACCCCTCTTTTGCGATATAAGAGAGCTCTGCCCCTCCTTGTATTTCAGCTCCTTAGATATCAGCTAGGTCTAGAAATGCCACTATATTTCGCCCCTAAAATACAGCTCAACTTACAGTTATGAGCCCGGAATCGCTCTAACTGAATCGGGACGACGTTCAAACCTAATTTCAACGTCTTTTGATCAATTCTACTGTGCACGTGACCTACGGGCGCAATATTCTTAGGTTATCATCATTTTTAGGCCCAACATTCGAATTTCTCATCGTAGCAACGCTCTAATCGCCAATTCGACTATATTGTATCAACTAAATCAATATACGAACGTTCCTATCGAATTCGTTTGCTGATATCTCAACCTTACATCACAACACACTTACATGATGTCATCTGATTCCAACACTGGACTAGTAATACTTCGGTCCCATAAAGACTAGAGGCCCTGGAAGGATAATATGGACATCTTCGCTGACCAGTATGGTATATGCAAGTATATCGACCCAACTGGCGAAGACCCAGGACTTCCGAAAGAGCCAAAACGAACCCTTGTCACTGATCTGCTCAAAACAGTCAGGGTCCCCAACGCTCCAGCTGATACTGAAGGCAACTACCCTCAGCAAGACGCAGTATACTCAGATCTCACTGCGAACCAGCAAGAAATGTACAGACTCCAGACTGTTCAGTACGAGGAGGACAAGAGGTACTAGCGCAAGCAGATAGAGGGTTTCCCTAAGCTTCGAGTTGAAATCCAACACACTGTCGCCCAGGAGCACCACACATACACTAAGGGCACTAGTGCATATCAGGTGTGGTCAAGCTCCAGGATCGGTTCAAGCAGACAGATGAAGCCAGGGAAGCTGAAATAAGCTTAGTGACATTGATATATGGCTCCAAAAGTGGGAAACTACGTACGACGAATGCCTGGAACTCGACATACCCATTGTCCAGAGGACATGGCCAGTCAAGACGTTCCTACAGGCCCTTCGATCAGTTTCACCTACCTTCGCAGAGACAATTTTCGTTAAACAGGCTGAAGGCACTGTCTATGAGTTCAAACAACTGCTTCGAATGTACCGCACATGGCACCGCAATGCGCACATCACACCACGCGGTCGAGGCAGAGGCTCTACTTACCAGGCTGATACACCCACTACACCTCCAACTCCTACGCTATAGGGCAAAGACAAGGATGGGAAGCCGGCAGAGGCTTGTCTATGTGGCGCTAGCGCTACTGAACACTCATAGTCCAAGTGCCCCCATCTGTTCGAATGGAACCGCCCAGCTGGCTTCAAAACTGACTAGTCAATCCAAAAGCGAATCGAAGACCTAAAATCCAAGAACACTAGGATCCAATCAACGCTCAAAAGATCAGGTACAACCATGAGAACCCCAATTCTACGTCTTCTGACACATCTTCGCAACCAGCGCCTAATACAGCTGAACCAAGTCCTAAGGTTCCAATGGGAGCCATGGCCTATCGGCCTCATGTGATATCAGCTGTTCATGATCCAGAGCCTCACTTTGCCTTAGTGAACAGCTACATCCTGGATTCTGGAGCCACAGAGCACGTATGCAACAATCGGTCTCGTTTCACTACGTACAGACCTGCTACTGAAGACGGTGTGCTCGTTGCTGGCACAGACGTAGTGAAATTGAAGGCTGGGGTGATATTATAATCACTTTGGAGACCCCTAATACACCAGATGGAAAGAGATCCTTTGTACTCTATGAAGTCGCTCATGTGCCTTCATTCACTGCTAATGTGTTTCATACAACCGATTCTATAACAAGAAGATCTTCTGGGACTCAGAAAATCAGTGTCTGAAGTTCAAAGGAATAGTAGTTAGAAAGACCTTCCGAAAATATGGCCGGTGGCTCCTAGAATACAACCCAGCGGACGAAGCCATGGCCTACAAGGCTCGCTCATCACACGCAGCTCAACCCAACGCTGTTTGGACTATACAAGAAGCTCACGAACTCATGGGACACCTTTATCCGGAAGCACTTCAGCCCCTACCAGATGCATGCTCAGACATCGACAAAGTCAAAGGCCAGCATGACTACAACTGCCAGATTTGCTATGAAAGTGATACAAAACAACAGATTTCTCGACACACTCTAATGCATGCTCATCGACCCTTTACAGGCTCTACTGGGACGTCATTCCAATTAAGGATGGATGCATTGTCCATCTGTATAATGACTTCCTGGGCTATCACTACGTCTATAGTACGTATAGTACTAAGGCGTCTGAGCTTGTGGGAACCATCAGAAGGACTATCAATAACATCAAGAGACACTGGGGGTTCGTTGTCATAGTGATACGCTTTGATGGTCAGGTGTCACTTCTGGAAAGCAACGAATAGTCAGACTACGTCAATGAGACACGCCTTACAATCAAGCCTTCAGCGCCAGACGTACATGCTCAAAATAGCGCCGCTAAGAAATCTTTTTAGAAGGGGGGGGGGTTGCTGTGGGTCCACGGACACAAGCTCAAGCTCCTGAGTAATCTGCCAGATGCTATGGAGTATCAGATCTTCGACACGCGGCCTACCTACTCAACAAATCCCCCACACGTCGCCTTAGCTGGCAATCACCACTTGGCAAGCTTCAGGAACTCACTGGAATCCGAAATCCACGTCCAAAAGTGGCCCATTTCCAACCCTATGGCTGCAGAGCATATGCACTCAAATATGACATCGATAAGCTGGAACGCCTAGAGTCTCGAGTCCACATTGGCTACATTGTAGGCTACGAGTCGACGAATATCTTCAAAATCTGGGTGCCAGCGCTTCATCGAGTTATCAACATGCGGATGACCTTACAAGACATTGGAGTACAGAAGGAGGACTGTTCAAGCTATTTGGAGGTGCATTCGACTGGTTTTGCGTCCTTCAGCGTACAGTTACTACATCCCCAACTAAAGCTGAGTTTCTGGCTCTGTCACACCTATGTGCTTGGCTCTTTTGGTGGAGACGCGTATTCGAAAACCTGCGACTTGACCTCGATTCGGAGACTATAGTTAACTACGACAACCTTCAGATAATACGCCTCCTGATGAATCAATCACCTAAACTTGTCACCAAGTTACGCCATGTCGACATCCATCAGCATTGGCTCCGTCAGGAAACAGCCAAAGGAACACTCAAAATTGAGTGGATTTCCACACAAGAAATGCCGGCGGATGGGTTCACAAAAGCACTTGGTCCTCAAAAACACACTGCGTTTCGAAAACAGCTCAATTTAGTTGATATTAGCGTTCTTTTGGCTCAAATCCAGGTCTAATGTCATTGATTAGCTAGCGTCTTTTATCTCTTTTCCTATCTCTTGAAAGCAACTCTATTTCTACTCTCAAACAGGTCTAATATTGACCAATCACAAGGCGAAATACATTCTCTCCCTTGGCAATATATATCTCTCTTTACAGCTTCTCCTTTCCTCGAATATAGGGGGGCGTGTTAGTTGGAATTGCCTAATCTGGTATAGCCTGTACTTTCCCCTCTTTGGTGATATAAGAGAGCTCTTCCCCTCCTTGTATTTCAGCTCCTTAGATATCAGCTAGGTCCTATAAATGCCACTATATTTCGCCCACATACAGCTCCAACTGACAAAGTCCTGCTGCTCTGGAAGTGCCATACATCCCGTGACGAAAAATGGCCACACCAGCGCACGCATTCTGCTCTGCGCTGGGTGGGGCACTATTGTCAGCAGACCCATGCATTGGCATACATTCTCCCTGATCTCAGGCAGTTCTAGCTGAGGCCCAGAGACAACGATGTGCAAGTATATTAGCGCTGCAGTAGCAAAGAGACGAGTGGCGTGTAATGTTGACGTGATGCCTGTAGTTTGATGATCACGAAGTTTCAATTCTTTTTGTCGAGGCAAAGGAGCCGTATGAGGAAGCTCTGCCAAGCCTTTGTTGAGAGTATCTGCGATCGGAGAAGTTTGTTTCACCAGCTGAACCATGCTCAGCTGGCCGTTACTGTTCATATCTTTCTTCCAATGATCTAGCGTTGCGATTTCCCCAATTAGTACTACGACCCAGTTCTGGCAACCGACAATATCGTCGAGCCTGAGCTGTGGTTCCGCACCAGCCAAGAGAGGCTGATGGTAACTCTGTAGAAGTGGTACAGCTCCTGTCGACAGGTAAGACATTGTATCTACCCACATGAGGATGCTAGTAAAGAATCGGAAGGCAGACTCATCCGAACGGCAAGGGACCGTCTATTCTGGGTTATGAAATACATGAGGCATGAGTTCTGAGCGTAGCGTTATGATCAAGCACTCTAATGAATTGGAATACAGAGCTTGGATTTGTGTGAACAATGATGTAGCAGCACTGAGGTGGAGCTGCCAGCCGGTTGTGGTATTGCTGAAGACCTTTATGCAATTAGTGTTTATATCATCAAGAAGAGAGTAAAAGAATGATACAGACCTCAAAAGTTATCAGTTGGACAATGGTACCGAGTGCCCTAATTGAAGGTACTAGTCTTGATCGCGGAGGGATATTTTTGTGAAGGTCCAAGACAGTCTGTAGCTCCGGGACAGCGGAGGAGCGATGGTTTTGTAATTGTATCCACGCTTCATTGACGCAAGCGGTATGACCATTACGGTTGCCAAATACAACCGCCTGATAATAAGCGGAAAGCGATAGTGCAGGATGATACAGAACGTTTGTATGCAGCAGGGCGGAGAAGAGCCACGTACGTCCGCCAGCTACGAGATCTGGGCAGTAGTACGGAAATTGCATTGGTAAGATATGGTCTAAGTATCCCATGAGCAGTGACGCCTAATAATCGTCGAAAAGATTCGGTCCTGACAGTGTTGTATTCGTGGTAGAAAGGGAACTATGGCTCTGTGACCCTATCTCAAGGCCACCCGGAATAGTTGTTGATGAACATGACGACATATCCGATTACTCGTTATTGGAGATATGGATAGTATGTGAGGACCCTGGGGCGTGATAGGGCGAGCTCCCATTGTGATTGGAAAGGCATATTTTCATCCGTTGTCACTGTCGAGGACGTCCAGACTGATTGCTTCGAGCGTTGCGAGACGACATCCGAAGACTTGTGTCAGCTTTGACCGCAACCTTTATATCTCTGGCTATATCCTGTTTTCTTGCGTCTCCAGTCATCCACTGGGGCTTCTGCTCACTGAAATAACAAGTGATATTCAGCGACTCACATTTCCCGCACTACATAACAGGTGAGTTAGCAAATACCTCAATGGAGAGGATTTTGGAGCATCCGCTCCCGAGACATGATTTCAAAACAACTACTGGAGGAACAGTCTGGACTGGGAAAGTTTTAGTCTCCCCCATTATGACCTATGACAGGCTTTTGTTCGTCACACTTTTTGTGCCTTAACCGACATGTCCAGCAACCACGTTTGCTAAGTACCCTCTGAGAGGCCGACTCCATTGCCTAAAGATCATATGGATGCAGAGTAAGTCAACGTCCTTCGCGATTGGCGGGTTTAGTGAACGTCATCTCCGTTGGGACTTTGGGCGAAATGAATGGTACGAGACGATTTTGAAGGTCCGCTTCAACGTGTCTTGGGCAATTAGCAGTAAATGCACGGGAAAACCCCTCCACCGACTTTTTAACTATCTCTATTAAACCCTATATATCTTAACGAAAAAGAGCTTAAATCATGTCCCAAAGACTAGAATTTGTATATAAGTATCCCTGCTACTTTAATTTGAAATTTATAGAGCCAAATAGCTGCGTTTAGGATGTCTATTTAACTTCCTAGCCAACTCTAGGCTCTAGTAATAGGAGATCGGTTCTAAATTAAAATACAAATTAGTAATACAAAGCCCATCTCAGCCCAAGGTTTAGTTAAACATAATAAAGTCTTTTTAGGCTAGATTAGAGAATAGTATAAATAATAAGTTTCACATAGTTTAATAGGGCGATTTATATCTATAGAAAGTTAGTGTGACAGTTCTGGCGAATATCACTTAACTTAACCCGTAGCGACGCGTGGCGCGCTAGCGCACCTTTCAGATATCTTAGGTCGTGTACTCGTAGACCCTTTTCCTTCTCTCCTTAGCTTAGTATTATCGTACAATACAGCACTTCTTCGAAGAGTCTTCAATGCGTGAGACTCTATTTCGTCGAGCTGTCACAGTTAGGAGTTTAAGATAAGAAGTAAAGAATATTAGAAAGGCAAGATCGAGATCGATTACATAGCTACAAATAGATATAACTTAATATATACTAGTTGTATTCTTTTTAAATTAAAGATTTAAATCTTCTACAATTTCCTTATAAAAATATAAACTTTTATTTACTTTTTTAAAACATTATTGAAATAGGAGTACAAGGGCCCTAGGAAGCCCCGGAGGGACTAGGGAACCCCCGAGGGGATCGGAAATGCTGATACTAGCTCGTACGAAGCCAGCAGCTAGTATAGCTACTACAGGGAGCTAGTAATTTGGAATGGAGTAAGTAAGAGCTGTCGACCCTACTTGAAGGAAGGCAAGCTTGAGTTTATCATTTATAAGTGCCTAAGTACTACGGAACCATTTTCAACCACTATGAATATTACTACTATTGTCTCTCTTCCCCTATTACTACTTCTCTGATATACTGTGATCCCTCCTGTTGCCCTCCAGCTACCTTAGCTGTTACAGTTGTCGTTTAAATCAGGAACAAGCAATAGTAGCTAGCCCTCCCTGGGCTTGTCAGCTGAGATCTGTGTTGAAATGGACTCTCAAAAAGAGGAGATGCAGAGAGCCCGCAATATATCGACCAGTTTATGAAGAAGATATCGGTAGCCGCTAAATCAACAGTGGCTTCAGGGCTCAACCTTGGAAAGGTGGAGGCTGCGGTTCACGAAGCTTCAGTATCTAGCGCATATACATGAATTTTTCCTATATCAGCAATATATAGCTGACGGCCGTCAAATATCCAGTCACAATCTTAACTTAGAATCTATCACGTAAGGCTACACCTTCGAGCACAGCCCGCCGGCTCAAATCTGCAAATTACAATCCCAGCGACTCTGACGAAGAGTCCGATGATGAGTCTGATGATTCTCAGGAAGACGTCAGATCTCTGTCGGATAGGTCTTGCGTGCCCTTAGAAGCGATCGAAGAGAGTAAAGAGGAACCTGATGCCCCTGAACCCATCGAGACATCCGAAGTGCAACGAGTGGACGGTCTGGAGGAGCTTGAGGAGCTTTTCAAGAAGAAATCTAAGAAGTCGAAACTTGATGCGAAATGGGCTGCCTTTGAATAAGACTGATCCTCGTTCTAGCGTAGGTCAAGTCTCACACAGTGCTGGGAAGCGATGGCGAGTTCTTGTATAGAAGAAATATAATATGTATGGATATAAAACTATGAAGCATCCCTTTTGCGATTGTTGGTCATCGAGCTTACCTTCCAGATCTACAGTGAATGAAGGAGGGTGCTGATACTACGTTTTGTTCCATAGCATCAAATATGATTCAGGTGTTTTATTTACAGATCTTTGCACTCGAGCCTTGCGCCAGTCATTAATTTTTGGGCTTAGTATCGGGTCACTGATTTAGTAGCAGCGTCCAGACGTCTATTCTTTCAGCGTAGCGAAGCAGAGTCCAAAGTGAGCTTTGGCAGATTTGGGGCTAGAGCACGACCGAGGCTCTATAATTATTCACTTCGTCATTGAATCAATACTCTAGTGCTGGTTTGACATATGTCGTTGGTGCCTTCATTAACTCCATTGAGGAGTGAAAGTTGTCCATTGTGGTGGACTAAAACAACAAATTTTGAATATTTTGTTGTTTGTGGAGAGGAGTGGAAGAAAAATCGGAGAAGTTTGCGCCCTCATCAACTTTTTGATTTCGCGCTAAATTAGCTCGGCGCACAAGCGGAACCTTTAAACAATTTCATATGCCCAAAGCAGCGTCGGCGAAGGAAGCGAGGAAGGCAAGGGCAACCTATATCGGTATATCTTCACGTGGAAACATCTGAAGGACCAGCAGCAGCAGCTGGATAGCGAAAGAGCATTCATTAATGATACTTAATTGGAAATCAGCTGATAAATATACAGATTAGAGATTCACATCTCTTTTAACAAGACATGGAAAGCGATATCACAATGGATGTGTTTCTGGCATATTGTCCCTCCAAGCCAACCTCCACATTGCTCCAAACACTACAGTCATATGCATACTATGAAATAAAAGGACACATAGCCGGCACCATGGCTCAAAGATTGACCCAAGGGTTTCTCAATGCAGTTTCCGCTTCAAGATATGCATTATGCAGCAGTAGGATGCATCAAGATGCACGTTCTTTCAAGGCTCGCACGGTTACGCAATGGCCATTTACTTAAACATATGAATCAAAACCATTACGGCAACGAGCATATTATATTTGGTTTGTCTCCATAACTGCTTGACTTGTAAGTCTGGCCATGAGAAAGGCCCTTGGTGATAGACAATTCTGCACAAAGACAACATCATCAATTTTCGCATTACAGCTTTAAATTGCACTCTTATAGGGATCCCCATGTCAATCTAACGCCATCTTGGAATAAAATTCAAGTTCATTTGCTTTGTTTTGAGGCCACTGGACTCGCTTGAGATGATGTGACGTCTGAATTGAAGTCTGCCATCCTCGTCAAGTTTCACACAAAGCTGCAGGCGCTAACGCTACATATCATTTCTGCCTGAGGCAGCGCAAAATACCAATTTCCCAAAGCAGTAATTATGTAATGCCTAACTTACAAGGCTGAAACACTGAGGGAAAACTCACCTACGACTTTGTTCCGGAAAATTTATCCACAATTCTTATGGGAGAATAAAGGAACCTTGATTTTCTGATTACAACATCGAAACAAACTCATCTGCGAGAATATGGGCCAAGCCATTGATATTCCTCTGGGAATGACAGACCCTTTGCCGTGATGGTCAAGATTTCTTGCATACCCCAGTGGGGGATCTCTGTCAAGGCAAACACCCGTTAGAATATCATCCCTTCTTCTCCAAGTTTGAGGACGAGCAACAGAAGGACGACACTACAAGCGGGGAGAAAGTTTAGGAATACTGCAGTCCGCAGCGAGTATGCGGACTTGGATATTAAAGGAGATGTCTTTGATGATATTGATGGAGATGGACGAAGACCATATCTTTGATGAGATTCGGCCAATTATTGAAGGGTGTGAAGATGTTGCTCCTGAACATAGCCCTTAGATACATATCGCGAGAATATAGATAGAGTGGCTTATTTTGACCTCAAAAATCAAATATCACACTTATTCTATGCAGTGAGAATACATTACTTTTGAATTTCTTTAGTCAGCACACACTCTCGCCTTTGAAGCACTCAAGCTTCGAGCTCCTCTCACTATCCGAAAATCCTTTCCTTTCCTTCCCAAATCTAAGCGTATTATATTCTGGACTCTCTCAAAACACTGCAGCGACCATATCTTGATGTTCGTTGGGGTTTGAGACGTAGCGTCTCACTTCCTTTTTGCTTGCCGAAGAACGAGCGAGCGGGAAAGGGAAGGATGGCTACATGCATTCATAGAGTCCATTCACTTAGGGTTTTGGATAAACATCACAAAGAGGCAAAAGCTTCCAGAATTGCTTCCGTACCTCAAAATTCACTCACTGATGACCTAGACAGCGAACATTGAAATTTCAAAACACCAGTCAAACTATTTAAACCACCACTTCCCTTTCTGCCTAGATTTCTATACTTCTAACACAAAATCAAACCACAATCGCACAGGCCCCAACAAAAAGACATCGACTGGAGATCTTGCCATGGCAGCTATCCTCCTCGGAGCGTCTAGATTAGATCCTGATACGAGACTCAAGATGTTCAAGTCAGAATTCCATGTTCATTCAATGATATTGAAGCTCCACTCAGCCTATTTTCGTAAATTCATGGGTTCTCCAGAAAGCCTGTGACATCTACTCCAAGGATACAATTTCGATACGATATGTGGCTATCATGGACGACGATGGTCAATGGGGATTCGGGCCATTCTCTATGGTGAGTAAATGACTTCTTTAATCGACGACCTGCTTCCAGCATATGTCCTTCATTGAGTTTAAATTCGAAATTAACATTCTGCAGGCGGACCTCTCGGCGAAGGGAAATGCTACGAAGGAGGTCAAAGACGATGAAGAGGCATTTTATAATATCCTCAATGTCATATACAATCTCCCATACGAAATCAAAGGTTTGTCTCAACTGTAAGACATGACACGGCTAGTCGACTTCTACTGGCCCTCCCGATCATGTCATCCTCTCTTCGTAGGGCCATGTAGGCGAGTGAAAGTCTGATTTCAGGCTTGATACATCGTTCTGAAGAAGCCTTGGTTGCAGCCAAAAAGCTCCGCAATCCGATCCTATTCCGCGAGGCATTCATTCACGTTGTAGGTGATATGCAACATTTCCAAAATGATGGAAGCTGCAGAATATATCAAGGCGATGATGAACTCGACGATCTCTTAAGAGCTCATGGTCAATTCTGCCAGGTTATATTGAGAGCAGATCATGAAATATTAGTGGCTTCCATAGAGATGACAAGTTCGGGGATTTCTCGACATGGTAGAGATTACAAGGGGTGTAATCGCAGGGGCATGCTTCTATCGACAACTGCTCGACAAACTCAGGGGTAGCTCAGCCGGTAATCTATGTGCAGTTACAGAGGCAATAGAGTCGTTTCTGAAGAGCAACTTGGTGTTGGATAAGCAGGTCGTGGGTGAAGGAATGTATCAAGATAGCTTCTTCTGTGTGGAAATCGCTAGCAAGGACATGCCATGGGATGCAACGGAGACAGACTGGTGATAAAGGGTGCTCAATGGTAAATATTGTAGGATGCAGGCAGATAGACCCCACTTGATATCGAGGTCACTCTTGAGCGAGCAATAGATCATGTGTAAGGTTCAACTTCGCTCTTTAATGATCTGAAGTTCAATGAGTCCATGTGAGACTTCAGCACTCGTGGTGCAGTAAAGCCTGAAATAGGCTAAGATAGGGCCACAGATCTGATTTCAATTGCTCAATTTTTTGAACGACTGTAATCTGAGTGGTTCAAGTGACCGTGGAGTAGGAGGTGCATCGGTGCGCAGCGTGGACATAGATTGCCACTTGGGGTTGAGAGGCTCGTCCGATGTAGTAGTTCCCATTTAGATGTGGAGCCTTCAAGTCAGAGCATTTCGTCCACGGAGCCAGCACAGTTTGAAACAACATTCCACCAAAATCACTTCAAAATTTTGTTTGGAAGACGCAAGATCTCATTGCTATGTGCACAGCTGATTGATGTCGCCTCTATGGGCAAAAAGCCGTATCATATCCCATTGCACCACCCATGCCATCCATCGAAACCCAACACACAATTACTTGAGAGGAATGAAACGCGAAGAGTGGGTAGCACCAATACCAGGTCTTCCGTGCTTGACAGGTCGGCTGTAAATTGTTAGCATCAATCCCCCCGCAACCCAAACAAGTGTACATACTAAGAGATCGAGAATTCTCCCAAGTAGTGTCCAACCATCTCCGGCTTAATCTCAACCTGGTTGAATTCCTTTCCAGAGTAGATACCAATGACGCTACCAATCATCTCGGGGACAACGATCATGTTTCGCAAGTGAGTCTTGACGAGGTCGGGCTTCTCGTTGGGCTTAGCCTCCTGCTTGGCCTTGCGCAGCTTCTTGATCAAACCCATGGGCTTGCGCTTGAGACCACGGTTGAACCGACGGCGGGCACGGGCGTGGACAACATCACGGAGTTGGTCGGAGGAGAGGTCGAGGAGTCTGAGCGAGAGAATATAGGGTTAGCATAAATGATCCCCTTTGAATTCTCAGTGTGTGTGTATGGAGAAAGAGGCGTACTGGTCGAGGTCGATGCCACGATAGGAAAACTTGCGGAAGGCTCTCTTCTTCTTGATCTCGGCCGCCTCGACGGCGTCCTGTTGTCGAAGATGTTAGCTTGTGTCAATTTCGAGATGTCTGAGAGCGGCAGATGGGGTGGGAATGGCAGATTTGATACTCACGTATTCGTCAGCCATGATTGCGGTAATTGACTGGATTTCCTTTCGATGCTTGTCGAAAGGAGAAGGTCGTGCTGGCGTTCGTGGTGATGATGTTCAATTTCTTGTCGCTTGGAGTTTTTCGAATGGGTTTCGCGCTTAGTCATTAGCGCTGAAATTTAGCGGTGTAGGGCAAATTTTTGAGAAACCCCAATCGCGACAGAGAGGACGATGAGCAGACTTGGAAGTGAAGGACTGGAAAAGAAATATCAGTGAAGTCAGAACGGGATAACTGTGCAATTCGCAATCAATCATGGCTATTTACAGGTTACATTGGTACCATTACATTGGTATCTTTTGGAGGCTGTAAGTTGACATTTCTGGCTTCGTTTCAAGTTGGTCACGTGGAGGGGTAAAATAAATACGAAGACTGCGATACAGATCCAGCCTCTAGGGGAATCAGTCTGGAAGCTTGTCTGTTTTCCAAAGAGCTTCATGCAAGGGAGAGGGAGATCGTCTCATGAGGAACACTGCTTGGAAGAAGTACGTCTGTATTGCGCTATCATAGCTGGTATGGTATGGTATGCACCTTTTCATGAGAAGGCCCGTTTCCGTTCCTTGACTACCATGGCCTAACACGCAAAGCTCGCACAACTCCTTCCATAGCTCTATATCCATTTGTCGGAATGCAGAGAGCAATGAATCCACAGCCACGTCAATTGATTACTTAGTCGAAAAGACCGAAACCCATATCCTCGTCGGACTCTTCCTTATCTGTAAACGACATTAGCAATTGCTCCCCAGAAACTCCTCCCAAGGTTGAACATACCCTCTTCCGGTTCAGCAGGAGCCTCCTCAGCAGCGGCACCAGCAGCGCCAGTAGCTCCGCCAGCAGCAGGAGCAGCACCTCCAGCACCACCAGATGGAACGGAAGCCAACTTGCTTGAACCCTCAGAGATCAACTAACCAAATATTAGTATCCGGCCTGTGTCCTATTATATTATATGTAGAGTGTACACACTTCTTGGAGATCCTTGCCCTTGAGCTCAGAGATCAGCTTGGAGAGACGCTCATCATCAGCTTCGATACCGACGGAGTCGAGGACGTTCTTTACATCCTTCTCAGAAGGAGAGGAGTTGCCACCGAGGGCGAGGAGGAGGTATGCCGCGAGATGCTTCATTATGATAGCTGGGAAGAATATGTTAGCATAAATCCAAAAGTTCGCGCGCCACTATATGCTGCAGGATATGGCCTACATTTTGGTTTGTTTTTTGTGTAAGGAACAGGAGATTCAATCGATTTAACCGCAAATGGGCGGAGACTGAAACGTCGAGTTCTTGTAGTTGAAGTCGAAAGATTGGTTTGTATGATTGAATTTCGGTGTGACTGAGAAATAAAAATCGCGGCTCTCGATTTGTGTGTGCAAGGAGCGAGTCGCTAGACTATTTTGGGATTAGCCCCCATTGACGCCTTAGGCCGTCATTTCTCTCAGTTTCTGGACGTTCCGATTCCATTTGCGGCTCATTCACAAATTCCCAAAATATCTTTGCAAACTTTGAGGCGCAGTCTCGATTACTATCGAATATTCAATATCGCTCTCCCCACAAACATCAATGCAGGTGTTTTTATGATCATCGTACGGACAAGCTACGTGTTTGGCGGTTGTTGATTGCAGTCTGTTATTTGGAGTCATACAAACTAAACACCATGCCGGTATGTATATCACACCTGACTCAGGCATGAGATAGGGACATCTAACGGTATGACGCAGATCGGTGACCTCCTTGCTTCGATTACTGGCGAGCCCAGTCCAACTACGACCAACTTTCCACTGCCAAAGAGAAAGGCCGACGATGATCTCCGAAGGCCAGCTGGGAAGGTACAGAAGACAGGAACACAAGCAGCCAACTCTTCGAAACCCATAACTCAATCCAGCAAGTCTCCAGCGGTCGAATCTTCGTTGTCAAAGTCAAATGTGGCCCAAAATGGTCGAGCCGTTATCCAGAATTCCGCCACATCCACCTTCAAGAATGGCCAGCCTACCCCGCCACCGACAAATGATCCTCCAAAGGCACCTAAGAAAGGTTCATTTGCGGAGATTATGGCAAGAGGAAAGGCAGCGCAGACTACTTTGGGACAGGTTGGGAAGATTCAGCACAAAAAGATAGAGAAGTTGCCGAGCAAACGAGAGCGGGAGGCGATGGCAGCACAGAAGGGGAAGAGCATTCAGAAGGGCCTCGATCCGAAGAGCAAATTCGGTGGAGCAGTTCCAGCACAAATCCGTGATGGTAAAAATGGTGCGAAGGGCAATGGGAAGGTTAGAAATGGAAAGGCTAGCGTTGAGCCAGAGAAGAAAGTCAAAAAGGCAGCTATGGCGACAACAGGATATGCCGGAACTGCTCGTCCCAGGCCAGGCGCCTCCAAACCCACTTCGAGACCTTCGGCTACTACGTCATCGTCACGCGACAGGGACAGATTCCAGGATAGAGGCTCTTCAAGACGATACGAGTATGTCAGCGAGGAGGAAGAGGACGAGGAAATGGAGGAAGAAGAAGACTACTATTCTGATGAATCAGATATGGAAGCCGCGGTATTTGAGGTGGATGAAGAGGAAGAAGAGGCAGCTCGGATCGCCCGCAAGGAAGATGCCGAGGCTTTGGCTGAGGAGAATAGACTCAAGCGGGAGAAGCTGGAGAAGAAGAGGAGATTGGAGGCTATGGCGAAAAAGGCTCCTGGCCAGCGTTATTGATAGAATGGCTATCGTATAAAGACGACATTACGCATTAGATGAGACTGGATGGATGGCTTTGGTTTGGTTGGAGAATTGCTTTTGCGCAAGCTGGGGACCGTTTTGATTTAGCGATATGGCGTCCAGGGTCACAGCATTGAAGGCGTACCTCCAAGATGCTGCTGAGATAGTATTGCTTTGTATGCTGTTCATGAATAGAAATCATAATCATAAACACTAGCTCGAATGTCGTGTGACCTCCACCAAATAGATCTAGACGACTTAATGGGCCAAATCATACATTCTACAGCATCGCTATCAGTTGGAAATGCTGAAACCATATCAACATGCCTCATTGGTGCTCGATGATTTTATCCTTTACTAGTTTTAACCACACTACTTCACTGAGCATAAGACTTGCTTGTCTTAGAAGGCAACGCTATTATTGTCAAAATATAGTCGCCGGAAGGAATACATCCTCCAAACATTGAAGGGGAGAAATGGGACTGGGTGATTACCGATTAGAAGCCAGGGGGTTGCTCGGCATAGTTCGTTCAAGTTGCTTGGAGCTACTTCTGATGCATCTCCTAACAAGAGCTGGAAGAACGGGGAGCATACCTACATTGCAGTGCCCTAGGCTGCGAAGAGGGGAAAAGGAAGTCAAAGAGGGTGCTGCGATTACACAATGCGCACTGAGGAAAGACCGAGCTTGACCCCTCAAATAGAGTGCCACACAGAGGCAAAAGAATAGCCATCACAAATGAAACATATTGGAAACAATTCTTATGTACGGGTATTCTATCATCTACCTCAGCTCTTCTTCTCTTCTAACGCCTTAACCCTTTTCTCCTTCGTCTCCGCATTCTGCTTCTCGTAATGTGCAACCAACTCATCCATATTCCTCGCTCCCTGGCCAGCAGACACGTTGTAAGGAGATCCAGTGTTGAAGATCCTATGCGAACGTCAGTCTAAGTCCCTGTCGCCACGTATCTCTTTCCTTCTAAATGATCCACCCATCCAATGACCAAGCCATCTCATCCAACATCAATCAAACGGGGAAACATACTCTGGAAACCTCAAATCGACATGCTTCGTTCCCGGCGAGCTCTGATACAAATTCCGATCAAAAGCAGCCTGCTCAATCATAGCCGTATGCAAGGTATTCCGTGCCGCCCATTTCTCCTTGTAGTCCGAGTATTTATCGATTAATGTGCTCAATCCCGGAACCTTTCCGTCTGGAGTCTTTTGAGCTGCGGTGTAGACGCCGATAGCAATTGGTACTGCTGCGAGGGCGACGTAAAATTGTGTCTGTTTGAATCATGATTAGCATGGGAATTTGAGATTGACGTGGGGAAGGGGAGGGGAGGACTCACTCCTAGGGACTCGCTCTTAGGACCTTCATGATGGCCATGCTCGTGCCCGCTAGCGTATCGTCGTCCGGTTCGTGTGGAGGCAGTAGGAAGGCGGCTGGCAGATTCTATTGCCTTGCGCCTGAGTGCGTACATGATGTTGTGGTTCAATTGGCCGTCGAATGCGTCGAGAGCTCCAAGCTGTGAGGTTGAATGCTTCTAGTGTCAAGATATTAGTCAGCAGAAGCGGTGTCCACCAGGTCAAAATGGGGACGGCAGAATCTAGGGGCATTAGAGAGCGAAGAACAATTCAAGCAAAATCCCCCGTAAAACAAAATTGGATAAAATTGGAATCTCATATGTAGATGTATCTTTTGAAGCTTCTCTGAATTTTTAATTCTTTATTGTGATAGCTGGTTAGGCTGTTTTCACGTGAATGCTGCGTTATCTTGGTCGCCACATTCGAACTTCCCGCTCGAGCACTCATCGAATTTCAGCTACATCAGACGACAAGCCACTTGTCCTTTCACAATGGCCACCACTCCTCCCACCCAAGACTACTCAGAACACTCCGACTTTGACGACCGCGAATCTTTGGCCTCTATCGAAACCGATGACGGAGAAGACCATCCGCCCGAGAAGATCCTAGCGGAAATAACTTCTAAGAACGGCTTCACCTGGTTCTTAGTTCAGTGGAAGGACTGTCCTGTTATACGATCTAGCTGGGAGGGACGGGAAATTTTTGATAGTTGTAGGTGGATGCTAGAGGATTGGGCGAAGGAGAAAGAGAAACAGGAGAAGGGAGAGAGCACGCCGTTGGATATTGCGGCGTTCAATAAGAAGGTCCTTGAGGTTGAATTGGCGGAGAGACAGAGGAGGGTTTTGAGGAGGCTGAGAAGGAGTGTCAACCGTGTCCTCTCTATCGTCTCGACCTGACGTGTCCAAAGACGTGGCATCTCCAAGGAGTATTAAAGCGCCTCTCAACAAAGGTACGAGGTGGACTCAATCATACCTCATCAAAGATGGTCTACATAGCACCCCGGGCCCTTATGGGCTTGGCCTGCTTGATTGCACGAGCAGTCTCATCTTCAGACCCTTCACCCTCCCCATCAGCAGAGACCGACCTTATCTGCTCAACCACCGATAGCACTGATTGCTATCCCCGACTCTTCCAACCCACGAAAGACTTTCAAATCATAAAGGAAGGACAAGATATACCGCCCGGTCTGCATGTACGAATGAACATCTACTCCGGGGAGCGAGAAGCACGGCTCAACATTCCAATGGAAGGCGAAGAGGGCTATGCTGCAGAAGCAATTCCCGAGGAACAAGCAATGGTCATCGTTGAACAGCCAGAGGAAGAGCTAGTCGTGGAAGAGCAGACCGCAATGCGAGACCGAGTTCCAGACGAACCACCAGCCTATGATCCAGCAGGCAAGGTAGTCCCACCACCCAACCATGACGGCGGCGAGATTGGGACCTTCCAGAAAGCCATGATAATTGTTGGGGTCGAAGGTCGATCCTTCGATTCCGCGCTCGATGATCTCAACGAGCTCTCACACGACATCTATTACGGAGTCGAGATAACCAAGAATGGTCCCGTCCTCGAGAAGTTGGTGTGTTTGACGCTTGGGCAGGGAACGGAGAAATTCCCAGCGGAAAAGAAGAAGAGGGATCATAAAGCTGCGTCCATCTTGGCGTCAGCTATACAGAATAATCCTAAGGCTTTGGCGGAAGTGTCGAAGTTCTCGGGATTGGTTATGTATCCTTCTTGTGGGGCAGAGTTAATGGAAGCTAAGACGAAGGGGAAGGGAAATTTTGTGTCGGTGTTGAGGGCTAGACTTGGACGGGAGAAGGATCCTCAGACCTTGAAGTCGAAAATCACAGCCATCAGTGGGCTGTTGAAGGAGCCTTTGATTCGCAAGGCCTACCTTGAGAATGGAGGCATGGAGCTGTTACTGGCTATCTGGCTGAAGAAGGGAGAGCAGTGGGATGGTGTACGCAGGAAGGTGGCACAGTTGGTAATGGATAACTTCTTGGATGAAAGTATGGGCGCAGCTTTAGGAGTCTGGCCGAAACAACCAGTAGCTGAGGCTACGCTGTGTGAGACGAAGGGACGTATGTTAGAGGGTGGATGTTGGGAGCATCATGTGGAGAGCTTCTTGAAGAAAGAGCCAGATGCGGAGTGGGCGAAGGATTTTGTGAAGGCATTGGGTGAGCAGAGAAAGAAGTTTGGGACTTCGACACAAGATAGAGAGCTTTAGTAATGATGCAGAATTTAGACTGTTCTAATATTCACTCCTAGACTTCTTAGTGGATGATTTCGTTTCTTCCGTGCTCTCTGGACTAGATTGTTGGTAGGAGTAGGGCAGAAGATCAACGTTTTGGTTCTTCTCTACCAAGGTAGTTGAGATGCCGTTGAAATCATGAAAACCGTTGAGATAGAGCGATGAGATTGCACTGGGCACTTTCATTGGCAAATTGATCCATAGGGGATCCTCTGAGTAGTTCATCTGGAGTCACAGTGTGTTATCTCGTGGAGGATGGATTCGTGGTTGGCTGAGTGCATTTGTTTTGTGCATACTTGTGATGAATTGCTCCCCTTCTGTCGGTCTACAGCAAGATTCCAAGACAGCTTTTCTTCAGCAAGTGCTCACCATCTAATGCTCACGTTCTTTTATGCAACCAGGCGAGGGTATCCTGCAAACTCCAGCCCATGCGTATCTGCAAATGCACCACCACCATAACTCCAAACAGCACTTTTCATAACCCAATCTATCATGCTTCCTACTCCTCCACCGCATCGTTATCATCCCACCACAAGCATGGTCCTAGACCATCAGCCTTCATCGAAGCCGTCAACGTATATGGACTCTTCTTGACATCCTCCTCCATCTCACTTGGACCAATCGGTGTCTGATCAAACCAATGCTCGTCATCGATCTGGAATCGTACCACCTCGTGGTTATCGTAGTGGAGAAGGCCCCCCTCTGTTTTCCAGACAAATTGTTGAGTATTTGTATCACTAGACTCGTCAGTGACTGAAGCTGGTCGCAAGATATGTCGAGTTGGCTTACAATTGGCTACCATCAGGAAGGAGATGGTTGGGTACGAAGATCTCGTCGAAGAACGGGATGCGGACTAGAGGCTGTCAGGTGGTGGACGTGATTGGGCAAGAGAGACAAACGTCTGATTCCGTTCTCAATTGCGCTGCTGATTCGTCCGACCATTACTTCGTGCTTGAAAGGTCGGAAGACTATAAGCCGGAACTCAACTGCAGGAGACGTTAGAGATCATGAAGGAGCTCTGCAGAAGGGATGATTCAGAGCGAGTTACCATTGACGTTGACAAGTCCATCGCCGTGACCGATCAATCCTTCAGATGCGGAAAGGAGGTCGTAAAGGCAGATGCAAAGACCAATCTTTTGGATGACTTTGTTAGCGTACTTGGCATTGATGTTGTCTTCAATAGCTTGAACTGCGTCTTTGCCGAAATCTTCTGGGGTGATCTGGACAAGGTCCGCGATCTTGGTCTGGAGGATATCAGAATATGGAGAGCCTTGACGATACCTAAGTAAGACTCACGAGAATGAACATGGCCGATGTTGAGAGTTTAGTAGCTCGACAGGCTCAAACTTCTTGAATCCTGCTATCCGCCCCTGGACTTCCCCCCCAACTCTTGAACAAGCTTCTAAAAGCCCTTGTATCTTTAAAAAAGTAACGGCCAAACTTGCCATTCAACTTCTAGCGATCATGCGGATTGACTCTTTCGCACCGACCGAAATCGCCAGATTCACTTCTACTCTTTTAAGCTCGCCGAAAATAGGCGCACATTCAACGCGTCTTTGTGGGAAAGTTTCTCTCGTAACTATCTTCGACTCCTACCCCACACCATCAACAAAACGACTTCGTCAAGATTTGTTCAAGCAAACAAGTCTTGCTGCATTACCCTCTGTTACCGTCGAAAAGCTATCCTGCGGGGCTTATAAGCCAACCAATCGCCAGAACTCACTAAGCCGTAAAAGTGGAAAAGTGGCTGTGCGAGCTAGGGTAGTTCATTTCCGACAACATGGAAGGTGCGTGCTTTTTCTGCTTCCCCTTTCCTTCGTCCATCAAACTTCATCAGTGTCTTCTTAAAGAACATCAATTGACAAAGCTTGCTCATCAGCAAATTATACTTCTGGCAATCACCACTTCAACCTTCGCTTTGTCCCGGACCAAAGTCACCACTTTAACTTCGGTGCACCGAGTCACAGAGTCGATCTCCCACAACCAAACATGTCGGGTCAATACAACTTTCCTCCACCCCCTCCTCCTCCGCCTGGACCTCCTCCAGCGAACTACGGCCAACAACAGCATCCTCAGTATGGATATGCGCAGCAACCTCAACGCGGCGGCGGTGGTCCTCGAGGCGGCAGAGGTGGCAATCAAGGCGGACGTGGTGACTTTCATTCACCTTCACCATACCAACATACAAACGGTTACAATGGTCCACCACATGGTCAAGGTCCGCAACAAGGCCCGCCACAGCAGGGTCCTCCTCAAGGTCAAGGCCCACCAGCTCCATACGATCCCCATAATCCTGCACCATATATAGGTCCTCAAGCTCCTGGCCCTCAGGGTGGTCCTCAAGGCGGTTATGGAGGTCCTCAGTGGCAGAACAGTCATCATCCTCAGCAGCATGGTCACCCACAGCAAGGTCCACCTCAAAACGGCCCTCAACACGGTCCCCAGCAACCCCCTCCACCCCAGCCTTTAGCACCTCAAAACTATCATCCCAACTACGCTCCCCAGAGCTACAACCAACCACCCCAGCAGTACGGTCCGCAACAACCCCCTCAGCAATTCCAACACAATCAACCACCCCAGTACGGTCCTCCCCAAGGCGGTCCTCCACAACAGTGGCAGGGTCCTCCTCAGCATGGTCAGCCACCATTCAATGGCCGTGGTCGCGGTCGTGGAGGATTTAACAATGGTCGTGGTGGTCATGAAGCTCCTCTTATGGGCCCACCAATTCGTATGGGATTTGACAATAATGAGCGAGACCACATGGCTCAAGCGGGCAATGGCTTTCCTCCCCAATACTCAAATCATCAAAGTCCTACTCCTGTTCAATTCTCTCAACCAGCGTATCAAGGTTATCCGCCGCAAGGTTATGGAGGACAACGTCCACCACTTGATCAAAACCCATTCCCCGGCCCTCATCGTGGCAGAGGAAATATGACCAATTTCAGAGGCAGAGGTCGTGGCGACTTTCAATTTCGAGGGCGCGATACTCGTCATCACAGTAATGGCACAAGAGCTCCTTCTGAAACCTACCAAAAGCCTGCAGTTGCAGATGCTGCTGGTGGTAACAAGAAGAAGAAGAAGCGCCGGACAAACACTCTCGGTCTTACACCAAATGGTGCTGATCACGAAGATAGTGAAGAGGAAGTTGATGATGTCGACGAAGAAGCGCGTCTTGTTACTTTGCTTGGTCCAGATACCCCACAGTACGTTCATTTATAAGTGGAAGATTAGTTCTTCTAGCTAACATTACATAGGTTGCCGAGTGATCTCAATGCCTGGCTCGCAGAGCGAAAGAGTCGATTCCCTACGAAAGCTCGTAGAGAAGCTGCGGCGGAAGAGCTCCGTAAGCGTCGTGAGCAGGGCGGTCAAGGCAAGAAGAAGCAGCAGCAACAGCAGCAGCAGCAAGAAAACGACCAAGTCAAGAAGGAAGGCGAAGGCGAGACCAAGCTCGAGAAGCAGCAGCGAAAGGCCGAGAAGCTCCGAAGAGAACTCGAAAAGGCAGAGCGAAAGATTCAAGACGCCGTGTCCGGTTCGGAGCGCAAGCGTAAGCGTGAGAACGGTGACGAGGGCGACGAAGACCGCAATCAAGTGAACAATCAAGATTCCGGCGAATCATCTGGCTCAGATTCCGAAGACTCCAAACCCGAGGCCATGACATCCCGCAGCAGTGGTCCCGTTCGCATTCCTCAGCCACCCAAAGCTCAACTTCAGCGACACTGCAAGTACTTTTCGACTGGTGGCACATGCGGCAAGAAGGGCAAGTGTCGCTTCGTGCACGACCAGGAGGTTCGCAACCAAGCTTTGAAGGATAAGGAGGCAAATGGTGGCAAGATGACTCTCGCTCAGCGTCTCATCCTCAACGATACCGCCAAGGATGATCTTACCATCTTGAAGTCGATCAAATACCTCAAGGAGAAGGGCTTGATGGGAGATCTCGCTGCTGAGCCGTCTCATGATAATCCTGTCAAGAGCGAAGAGAATGGCTACGAGCACATGGATTATTGAGCAGTGGTCAACAGGGTTTCGGTCTCCGACCTTCTTTAGTTGGTCTGAGTTGATCATGGGCAGCTCATCACTCGTCGACGCCTTCGCCTTCACTTTATGCAGAATATAGGCCCCAGAACATCAAGCACAAGATGTTATTGATGTTCTTTGGCTCAATCAGAGTCTGTTCGAGGCTTTTCAGTCCGCACGTACACCTTCCGCCTTTCTGGTAGTCACTGATCATTTGTCTGTTCGAGTATTCATTGCGGTGTTTTCGAGAATCGAGGGGGGATGGGGAGTCAAGGGGAAGAAGCTGTTATGTTCCATTGTTGTACTATTTCAATACGTTCTGCGCCCTGAAGCCTAGTACCCGCCTACAAACGCGCACACTGCACACAATTTATCGCTTTGCTTGCTTTTATTTTCCTTCTTGTATGTATATGTGTTAGTTCTACCTCTCTTTCCTTTGCCCCCGAGAAATAATATGCGACTTTGATTTCGTTTCTTCGGAAGGCGCAGTCAAAAATGGCATCAGCTGGTGTTCTGGCCGAAAGTTGCAGCCTTCGCGGCCAGTAGTTGAACCCAAAATGTACAATAGACTCCAGTGTGTTTTAGCAATCGAAAACAAATCAATGAATTAGTGCAGCCATGCTTAAATGCGAAGGCTCGCTGATTAGACAGTGCATGTCTATTGCTACAGCAGGTTCTTGGACTCCTTTGAGACATAAATAGCAGCGAGCTGCAGCAAAGGCCTGCCATATTCAAATTCCGATCAGCCTCAAACCCTTGATCATGGCGAGCGAATGCAATCCTGACTTATGTGAAGCAGGTATAGCACTCATCCTGATTGGGCGATTGAAAGTTGATGGATTTGTTACGTTTGCACCGCCATTATTTGTATTGCGGCATTGTGGCACACCTGTACTCTCGTCAACGATTGCTTCAGCAGCACCAGTTGATCCAACGGCACTAATGGACACGATTTATTTTGCATTGAAGAAATCAAATAAATACTACCCCATGAATGTGATCACCATGTTGCTTGGTGTGAGCTGCCTGCATAATGATGAAAGCAGACAGCCCTCCCAAAATGATAGAACTGAGGGAACTTCATTGTGAGTAACTTTACCTGCATGGTGTCCGCTTGCTACACTAATTTGATTGATCACCATGAGACAACTCTGTACCAATGGAAAGCTGCAAAAGACGTTAATGTTGCTTTTCTCGAATTTCAACTCATTCACCCGAATTGTCTCCCAAGCGAGGCTGAGAGTTGTCAAAACCTCACCTCGAAAGGTCATTATTTAACAGCTTCCCATCATCCTTTTGATATCACATCCTATGTTGACTGTGCGTGTCTGATCCTGCGACGATGTAGACTATGTATCTATGTTGTGAGCTGAAGCACTGCCTTTGACAGAACTAAAGCTCAAGGGCAGTCCACCATGGCCGCCGTGATTATGCCTGAGGCTGTTCTCTCAGCGAATTTGATTGTCCAAGATGCGAAGGAAGAAGCAATTAAGCGTTGCAACGGCCAGCTCAGTGACAAGTCATCCCAAGAACTCATCCTGGGCACGACCTCGATACAAGCTATCCTTGATCTCGCAAATACTGAACGCGCAAAGAAAGCAACAAAGGAAGGGAGTAAGCTGGATAAGATGCTGAAACTTGCAGTTTTCTTTGCTAAAAAGGTGGACATGTTTTCTTCGGCATGGATGTCTATGTCAACAAAAGTCCTGATATTGCGAGCTTGGTATGGGACAGTTGTCGTGTTCTCTTACAAGTGAGTGCTCAAGGTTTGAGAAAACATGAAGCTAGCGATTACTTTGCATTATGCATGCAGATTGGACTCAACTACATCGAAATGCTTGAAAGGCTCTTTTTGATCCTTGTCCGGATTGGAGAAAACATTGGCCGCTTCCAGCGTTACAAAGAGCTCGTTGCTCCGTGTACAGATGGGAGAGTTCGTCCAGATTATGGGTTCAATTGCTGGAACATCTTTGGCCGGAAGTTCTCACTGAGACAACGACCAAGCTCCCTGAACCGTTTATCGAAGAGACTGTTACAATTGTGCAACGTCTTGGGGCGATTTATGAAAGACAGGGTGGAGTTCAAAAAGCGAAAGCGTTGTACGTCGGCATCTTACAAAGCAGAGGACCTCTTGATCATGTGACAATAGAAGCGGCTGAGAATCTCGCCCGCTTTCTTGAATCTTCATCCTCTCAAGACGAAGCGCAAAATGTGCTAGAGGATATTTGGGAAACAAATATCAATATCCTGGGCAGAACGACATTGCAAACAATTGAGGTTGGAAGGCACCTGGCTGGATATTACGAGCAACGGAAGTAGACCACACCAAACTCTGCCAAGCTATATGCCGATCTTCTCAGTATCCTCGAAGGGAACTGGGGAAGCTGCATGCCAGTTCTCTTGAGATGTCACTTGCCTTGGCTAGAGTCTACGAGGCTCAGAAACTCGGACGAAAAGCGGAGGCGGTATATCATAACTCTGGACAGCATGCGTGCGGGACAGACTAGACCCTTACGAAGACACCAAAGATTCAAATCCCGTCTTTGCTGCTAAAACTATTCGCCACCTTTACGATCGACTCTTAATGATGTATAACAAGGAGCGGGCCTTTTACAAAGTGCATGGTTTAATAGTCGAGAAGGCCCATTTGTATCGCGGTCTCTCGCACCGAGATTCCATCACTGCTGGGCTCAATGTTGAAAAGAATCTACAGAAACGTAGTGAAATCAGAGGTGTCATTGAAATATACGGGAAACTGCTATCTGCGGATAACCCCAATAACGGCAAAAAATTTCCGCATATAGCAGCGGAAGTGCAAAACGCTTAAAAGGATTGTACGATAGGAGTTTATCGACTCGACCTCTGGTCGTGGAATTGTATCTGAGCCTTCTATGGGACTGGAAAAGAGAACGAATGCGAGCGGGAGTGGAGGCCTCACGGTTTTCTTCAAATTCATTTCGTCCTCGCTTCTTCTGAAACAGACGGATTTAACTAGGAATGCGTTGAAGTTGCTCGAAGAAGTGTGGGAAGAGCGGAAGCAGAAGGATAGTCGCCAAGAGCGAGAAGATAATAGATGGATTTTGAAGAAAATTGCGGCCTGTTATACGTCGTTAAATCCAAAGGATGACCTCAGGATATTCTGCGAAAGTTTGCGAACGGTGTATACGGGCCCACCCGAACGATTGCAAACTCACCGAAGAAGAGGGTCATATTTTGTCTTACTCGTACTCGGCCGGCTACATGGCGACACTGTTTGAGATACCGCTCCTACATTTTAACACGGAGTTTGAGCGGTTGCCAGTTGATATTTCTCCACCACCTGCGTCCGAGCAACAACTGCGTTCCGCCTACTGTCTGCAATTCCACTCAGTACAGCGCCTGCGAGAAGAATGGCTAAAATGGAATAACAAATACCCCGCCCGCGAAGTCACCACCATCTTGGGACTCAGATTTGCAGGTGACCTTCAACGACGTGGTGAGGAAGATGGAGCCCAAAAAGAGAGCGACGAGATTCTGCAAGAGGTCTGGAAGCACAATGTTACAGCTTTTGGAGTATTACATGCCAAGAGCTTGGAAGAAGGAACATCACTAGCATTAAACACAAAGTGCTAACCCTTAGCGTTCAAGTCAACAAAGATATTTTTGAAGCGTCATTTGCATTAGGAGGGTCTTATCGAATGCGTCAGATTGCAGAGCATGCCGCAGATCTTGCTTTTGCCTGTTGCTGGCCAGGGACATGAGGGCTATATAACCTGCTTCGAAGACGGCACAGAGAACTTTATACGAAAGAAAGAGACCTTGAATCCGAACAATTTCTGTCATTTGGCCGTGACTTGGGAAGAACCATGAAGGATGCAATCAGAGAGAGTGGAAGCTTCAATCCTGATACACGACTTTACTCAGTGACTATTTTTCAAGACGTTCTCAAAAGGAGTGAGGAAAGAGTTTGTGATTCACACTCACTGGTCTTTAAAACACTGGAAGACCTTGTTTCAGCGCTGAAGCATGATGATCGAGAGGATGAGGTTAAAGCTGCGTACACTGACGTTTGGAATCGACGCGAGTCTACATCAACGTAGAAGGATGACTACTTTTCCGATGTTGGCCAGGAAATCGCAGAGATTTATTTCGAGAGTAATCGGCAAGAGCAGGCCATCGATCTCATGCGTGGCATCGTATGCAAGCGAGGTGAGCTCGTACACGGTCTCACAAGCTGCCAAACCATGGAAATCGTTCAATTTTCTCTCGTCATTCTATTCCACAAGAAAGGACTATGAATCGTCTCTTGAGATACGCGAGGCTACTCTGAAGGACGTGAAGTTCATGGTGAGGGCCAGGGATTCTGTGGCAATCCAACCTTTGCGGGCGTGCGCTACAACGCCTTCGTAGGTGGGACGAGGCAAGTCTGCTATATGACCAGCTCTGGAATGATATAGCGAATTCTCTAGATGGGCAAAGGCTCCTCTGGGTAAAATATAGTAATGTAGCGCAATAGAGAGGAGAAGCTAGAAGAAAGATCGTATCCGACGCAGGCGTTTGGCAGAAAAATCAGCTACCTGATTACGACTCCTAACGTCGTTGATGCAGAGGACGTGATGTGTTAGGGACAATCGCAAGGTAATTACCCAATCATCATTCGGTCTCGAGGAAAGATTTCATGTTTGTGCTTGGTTCATGAGTAAGGATTAAGAAAACCCTGGTGATCTTACGGTAATTTGAATTGAAGTAAGGTTACATTTGCTCAAAGACATTGGTTCTCGAACTGCATCATTCATCCAACAAAGCAATGAGATCTCGCAATATAGATTCGGAATATTTTGTAGTGAGGGTGCTAAGAATCTCATGGATCAACTCCACGGCGAATTTTGCTGGTGAAAGTGCAAACTGAAGACGAGAGGCCCCAAGGATTCACCGTCATTGTTTGTTCATCAGGAACGGACATTCAGCCGCCGTAATCTTGCTCATCTCCTCGTGTGTCGCCTTTGCTTCAGCGCTACTAGCAGGGGCCACAGCAACATTGCTAGGGGCTATCTCGGGAAGCTTCTCAGCTGCTACCTTCTCACTTGAAGAGTCAGATGCTGTCACCATATCACCGTCTCCACTTTCCTTCTCCAGCGTAGGGATGATGGGGCTCTCAGAGTGTTCAACATAGTGATCATGACTATCGCCATGTAGTTGAGCAGAGAAATCCTGACTAGGCATGGGATCGACGATGGTTTTATTGACGACTCCGTTGGGAGCAATTTGCCGGAACATTTCGAGGGGATCGAACCAGATTTCTACGCTCTGGAGGCGGACTTTGTCATCTACTTTGGCTACTGCGATGCCTTGGATGTCGATGGTAGCTCCGTGTGCGGGGGCCGTGACTTTCTCGCCTTTGCTGTATAGTCATTAATCATCAGCAATCATTCATATAACCTGAGACTTCGAGAGTAAGGGAAAGGGGGCAACACACTCGTTGAACCCTACATAATCATTCTTCATCACTCCCCAATGGCGCCACTTGAAGGCCACGACTGGCGGCCCGCTATAGACCTCAAGCACTTCCCACGCAAAGGTCGGCATCATACGTTTGAAGGTCTTGTGGCTGGATGCGAAGTCTGAATTTTCCGGGCTGTAGAACTCGTTGGGTGCAATAATTGCGTTATAGGTCCCAACTTTGAGCATATGCTCGGCGGATTGGGGTGGCCCACCATTGACCGAGAACGAATAGTTGGGACGGTCGATGGTTCGCCAGTCGGAAATGTCACTCTTGAAGCTGGCTTCCACTTCCCAGTTCTTGACTAGGTTCTCGACGAGATTTGGGAGACTGGCTGCTTCGTGGCTCTTGGTCTTAGCTAAAGGAAAGTGTCAGTAATTTTTCCAGCTAATGTTTAGAATCCATGAGCTTCTTAATGATATTCCTTGGGTCAGGCTACAGCACAAGATGATAGGACAGAGAAGAAGAAACGTGGACCCACTTTGCTCGTAAACCTTCCGAGTGTTTGAGTAATCTGGAGCTCGACCATATCGCCAGTTAGCCGAGCTATCTTTCAGAACTGCATTTGGGTCTAGAAGGTAGTCCGGCAACCCGGGATTGCCCGTAGGAGGGGCTTCAACTTCAGCAGTCGCCATGGCAGGAGGAATATCCGGAAACTTTGATAATCTGGATGTTTGGGGAATATGACGGTGCGGCTCTGCGGCCGATAGGTGCTATAGAGGATGCAAGCCAGCACACAAAGATAATATGCAGGTCGCTGGTTGGAGAAGTCTTGGTATGCGGAGCAGTGATGAGCTTGAAAACGACGTGGCTGGACGCTGGTATATGTACTTCAGGCAGAATGAAGCTGCATTCGAAGGCCGCAGAAGGATTCAAGTGTCTTTTCGGATCTAGAAGGTGCTCGCCGCTCACATGCGTCTGTATCAACTCTGGGCAGTATCCCTGTGCGTGCAGGAGGGGTCTTGGGACCCTGGTCGGAATTATGCAGGCTCGCCGTTTGACTCGTCCGCGTACATTTTCCTGGCACCGTCTCTTGGTGCGTTCTTACTTCCTTGTACCTGACTACATGTCAGCACGGACTGGTGGCTAGCGTAAGATGCTGCACGTCGCGCTCGCTTGCGCAATTTTGGCCGTATCAGGTATTTCTTCCTTTCTGACAGGTATCGAATTAGCAACCTGAGGTTGCACTTATACAAGGTCAAACCCATTCAGGCTGACTTTTCCGTACGCGAGGTATGAAGGTCCCTCTCATGATCAAGAGAGTCTGATAACGGCCTCATCCCCAGAACTGGAAGGCTATCACCCGGCACTCTCAGGTGTGGCACAAGAGCGCAAATAACAACCATAAAGCCAATAGCGATGCGAGGAGTTATTCAGCGAGTGGTCATAGACCTCAATTAGTCCGGGCCCTTGTCAACATATTCATTCAAACGACCTCGGAGATTCCTGCGTCTCGCAGACGAAGAAATCCTAGAGAGTTGAAGGAACCCAATAGGAACCTGCATCTTGAATCAACGACAGAACGTTAAGCACGCATATGGACTATTTCGGTCCGAGTATGTCGCAGTACTCACTCAAGCCTCTCACATTGGGTATGAATGCTTCAATACCAGATCTCAAGCTTCAGATCCAGTTACCCCGCGGGAGCGACTACCGACAGCAATTTCATTCACGGTTGGTTGTCTTTTGTGACCATCAGGATAGGGTATTTTCCAGTCACTGCAAGAGATGAGGGCTGAACCTTGGTGGACAGCGTAAGAAACACAACACCGGCACAAGCCGGCGAGACTGACTTTCGAAGAGTCTTAGAAGGTTGTAAAAGAAACTTTTTCAATAACGGCAATCGCATTAGTACTCAAATGGTACTGGGTACGGAAGCAAATGTAGCTTCTTAGCTCGGAAACATTCTGCTCCGAGTTCTTGCCACGGGCATGTGATTTTGAGGTAGTTTCAAAACTAATAGAGCCCAACTAGGTCGCAACCTGGAATGACATTCACAAAAGGCGTATCCTTTGCAAACTGTAGACGTGAAGCGTCGGTACATTGCAGAATGAGCATGTCGTCCAACTTCAGACGTGCCCTCAAAATTCGTAGAGAGAATACCTCGGCCTTACCGAGCACCACAAGGTATTTGTAATATCGAGCCTCGCATTGGTGTTCTCGGGTCGTTGCAGGTCGATATATGGCATTTAAACGGTTGCAGAAGTGAATCTCGCCCATGGGATCGTCGATTTCCTCTGGAGTCAGAGATTGGTGCCTTTATTTTGAGGTGCCACAATCTCGAATATCCCCACCAAAAAGCATCACCACCAGATTCACGAGACTCCTCGAGCAACCTCGATTTACACCCATTCTTCGCACCACCAGGATATTGCAATATGTTATTCTTCAGGTATACGTGCATCCATCTCAGCTTTATTTCATTGGACACGTTCTAACAGTCCTGCAAACAGTTTTTTTAAGACCTTGGTCGACCACGAAGTCACCGTCGAGCTCAAGAACGATATCCAGATCCGCGGAACCTTGAAATCGGTCGACCAATACCTCAATATCAAGCTCGATGATATACAAGTGGTGGAGGAGCTGAAGTATCCACATTTGGTGAGTACTTTGAACCGGCGCGTTGGGGATGGAGAGCTGGAGACGCATTTCGGAGATCTCATGCTGATTATGGAATTGAATAGTCTTCGGTCAAGAATGTCTTCATCAGAGGCAGTGTGGTCAGATACGTGCATTTGCCTGGAAGCGCGGTAGATACGGCTCTGTTGGAAGATGGTGGGTTCTTTCCATTCTCTTGCTATCTGAGGAAAGATGCTGACTTGTGTTACAGCAACACGGAGAGAAGCTGCACAACAGGCAGCGAAAGCGAAGTGAGGATCATGAGCCACCACACGAGCGACGGCAGACATACAGGCAGAGGGTCGGCGCTGGGAGGGATACGAGCTTTCTTAGAGAAGAGCGCAACGATCTTGCATTGGGATTGTGTTGGTTTCCAGTTTCCCAAACGATTACGGTGAATCAGTTTCTCCGGATATATCAATCATCAGCGGCATTGAGCATGGAGTTTTGGGGCTGGTAGCATATCTCTGCTTGGGTGGAAGGGAGGCAACAAAAGCTACTAGAACGAGAATACCCAATTGATTGCACGTTCATCACCAGCAAACCGTAATTTATATACACTGCCATGCGGGCTTGAAGAGTGGTCTGGTCCTATGGACAAATGAAGTCCCTTCCTGAGAGACTGGCCCCTCAAATGTCCCCCTAATTGACTTTGTTGTTCGTCACATGATCTCGTGCCTAATTTGAAGTTTAGTTTCGGATCAAATACGCGTTGATCAAGTCAACCCCACGTTTTGCAACATCTTAGACTCCTCCAACAAGCCCGAGAGATGTGTTGCCTACGACTTAGACTACTTGACGCGTGTTAAAAATCTTTGTCAGATTGTGAAGACTTGTGTTCTTTGTAGAGAGCAAAAAAGCATGCGAGCAAGAGGGCGTTGACGTCGTCGAGTCTGACGACAATCCGAACTTGCCTATACATATGACTACAGCTACGAACGTACAGAAATGTTCCGAAACCCACGAGAAAACGCATCTCCATCGATCGACACTCCTCTAAAGCCTTCGACTGGCAGACCTCCAACGCCGCCGAACGGCACTCGAACCCCATATCAATCTACAATGACCAGTCGAGGCTCCACGAAGCTGCTGACCCCACGACCCAACTCCCAATCAAATATGCCGCCATTGAACCGACAGAGTACGAAGAAAGTCGTGCCCGTGAAGTCTCCTGGGAAGACACCAGGCAAGCCTAATGCCAGCATTCTCAATTTCTTCAAGAAAGTAGATTCGCCAGTGAAGGACGACTCGATATTTCTATCTCAAGGATCACAAGTCAAGAATATACCTGCTCCGCCGAGATTGCCTACTCCTGATCTCGATTTCGAGGTTGGGGATTTATATGGAGATTCTGATGTAGCGGATGGTCGATTCAACGAGGTTATAGGGCCTGTCAAGAAGCGGAAAACTTCAAATGGGAGCACACATAGCTTTTCAGGAGACAATACAAAGAAAGACGCAGATGTCACAATCCCGGGCGCTTGTCTAAGCCCAGGACGTGCTTGTTCACCTCCACCACCAGACAAGTCCAAGCAATCGAAGTCGAAGAAGCCGAAGCGGAAGGGGCCTTTTCTATCGGATTCAGATACGGACGATGATGTTGATAACGGAGTTGTGCAGAGGTACACGTTGAGGACACAGAAGAAAGATCTTGATTATACAGTCTCTGAGCAACCAGACGATATGAATGAATTGGTCCAGACAAAGCCCATCAATCCAAACGAAATAAAGAAGAGTCGGCCAGTCGTCCCATCTGTCGATTCCGTTGAGCAAGCCGATAGAGGAGCGTGGAAACGGAGAAGAAGGGTGCCTGTATGGAAGGCTCAAGCTAAATGGGAAGCGCTTCAACCAAACACACCATCCTCCGTGGATTCACCTGCTGCCAATGCTCGGGATGAAAGCCCGATACCAAAGCCTAGAGATTCTCCGACTGAAAGCAGTAGCAGAGGGGAAGAGCCAGTCATTCCAGTTCTCAAGAAAGAGGCTACCAGCATAGATGAGTGGGGAAAATTCGACGATATTGATGAGTTCCCTGATGACGACGAGTTTGGAGATGGGGAAGAGGCTATTGAAAGGAAATGGATGGAGGAACAGGCCAGATTGGAAGCTGCAGAGGGAGATCAGGACGAAGAGTCATTTGAAGAGTTTCCAGACGATGATCTCCCTCAAGAAGCACCCGACGAGGCAATGACTGCAACATGTCCTATTTGTGACGCCAGTCTCGGTGGTATCAGCACGGATGATGCTTCAAGACATGTAAATGGGTGTTTGGATGGAAATCTTGTGCCATTGCCTGAACCTATCAAGAAGGAATTCGCAGAAGTGAAGCTCATGCCTTCAGAAGCCAGGAATCGATTTGCAAGAAAAGCTGCAATACCAAGACCAGGGCAAGCGAATCCGTTTGAGATTGGTGGTGGTGAGGGCACGACATCGAACTATTTCTCGAGACTTATGTCTGGCAAAGCAGAAGATGCTGCTTGGGCTAATGCTGCGGCTGCCGAGCAGGCCTCGAGGGGCAAGCCAGCGTACCAGCGGACCTGTCCATTCTACAAGATCATGCCCGGATTCTTCATTTGTGTTGATGCATTCAGATACGGAGCTGTTCAAGGATGCAATGCGTATTTTTTGAGTCACTTCCACAGCGATCACTATGTTGGCCTCACATCCTCATGGTGTCACGGTCCAATATATTGCAGCAAAGTCACAGCCAATTTGGTAAAGCAGCAATTACGAGTTGATCCAAAATACGTTGTGGCTCTCAATTTCGAAGAAAGAGTGGAGGTGCCAGGAACTACAGGGGTGGCAGTTACCATGATTCCAGCAAACCACTGTCCAGGAAGCTCCTTATTTCTCTTTGAGAAAGTCATCGGGAAAGGTGCAAACCCCAAGATCCAGCGAGTTCTTCACTGTGGCGATTTCCGCGCCTGTCCTGAACATATTGCACACCCTCTCCTTATACCCGACATTGTCGACTCCATCACCGGCAAGACAAAGCAGCAAAAGATCGACGTCTGTTACCTCGACACCACCTACCTGAATCCACGCTACGCATTTCCCTGCCAAGAAGATGTCATCAAAGCCTGCGCAGACATGTGCGTAAGTCTGAAAAAGGAGCGCGCAGAAGACAGCGATGCCTGGGAGACCGTGAAACGGGAGCGAGCGGGCACTGGGATGGCTAAGTTCGTGCAAACGTCCACCAAAGCCGAAGATGATTCCATCGCGATGGAAACTGGATCCAAGAAGACACGGGGTCGACTCCTGGTCATTTGTGGCACGTACAGTATTGGGAAAGAGAGAATCTGTATGGGTATTGCGAGAGCGCTGGACTGCAAGATCTGGGCGCCTCCGGGGAAGATGAGAATTTGTGCTGCGCTAGAGGACCCTGAACTCATGAGTAGGATGACGGATGATCCGAAGGAAGCGCAAATTCATATGCAGATGCTTATGGAGATTCGGCCGCAGACGTTGCAGGAGTATCTGAATAGTTACAAGCCACATTTCAGTCGAGTGGTGGGCTTTAGACCTACTGGTTGGAATTATAGACCTCCAAACTCACGGTATACTCCTCTGTCTCCCAGTCTCCCCTTATTGCCCGGTTTTCCTAGCTTGATGGTTGCTGATGTCAAGGCAGATTCACCGAGTCCCCTTCAATACCGACGGTCCTACAGTCCGAGAACTGGAAGTCGCGCTACACGATGGCCGAGCTTGTTCCCCAACCCGGCAGTACAAGAGAAGCATCTTGTTTCGGTGTCCCATACAGCGAACATAGCAGTTTCCGTGAATTGACGATGTTCGTGTGCGCATTAAGGATCGAGAAAGTCGTTCCAACTGTCAACGTGGGGAGTGCCGCGGGGAGAGCCAAGATGAAGGCTTGGATCGAGCGGTGGTTGGCTGAGCGCAGGAAGAATGGCTGTATAAAGCTGGGCGACAAGGAAGGTGAAGTTAGGTGGTAGTGTCGCGTGTCGCCTGTCCTGTTTGGGTTGTGTTATGGCTTGAGTGGCTTTAGACTTACCTGATAGATGTGTTTTGGATGTGTCAACTATACATCTCAATGCCAATATCTTCAACATAACCGCCCTTTCCAGCTCCCCCTTTGCCACCCCCATGTCGCAATGAGAAACGCCCCTTTCCCGCGCATGCATAGTCACGCGATCACCCCCAAACATTGGAATAGTCATTCCTTCACGTTACTCGCCATAGAGAGTTTCGGACATTCCCGAATCGGCAAAACTTCGCGTACCTACTTCCTTTTTGTAAAACTCTGACACAAAGGAAGCTCCCAATTCTGCATTATGTAGTTTTTACTCTTCTCCTACGTTCCTCATTCGGTAGTAATTTGTTTTCTCTCCCTATCTATGCTTGAAAAGCAATTACAGCGCGACAAGCAATAGCTGGTGATATTTGAGTTGGATGATTTATGCCCCCGCTTGTGGTGTGACGAAGTAGCTCTTAGGTAATGATACCGAATGCGCTAGTTCTTCGGCAACCTTTCACGAGTTTCGAATATATTTGAAAAGATTGATGCTGGTTACTTTTAATGCGTACATAAAAATACAAGCGAGGTCCCTGCTCCGGTTGTTCCCGCTGTTTCGAAAATTGAGTTCTTCTAGAAGCCCCGAAGAATTTCCATCTCGTCAGGGGTGTGAAGGTTTTAAGTTTCGTATTCTATATACAATTCCTGGAGTGAGAAGGGAAATGTGATGTTCATGCACATTTTCGAAAGAGGAATGGAGTGATTATGCATTGTACTTTCGTATGCAGAAAGGTGGAGCAGAAAATCCGACGGGATGCAAATTTTGCTAGCTGGTAGATCTTAAGATTTGAGATCTATATGAAGTTCTGTTTGAGTTTGGTTTTTGATGTTGGAGATAAAGGTTCAAGGCTAGAGATGCCAAGTGAAAGGCCAAAGAAAAATCGTTGCCAAGACTTGCCAGGATGCGAGTGAAAAGCTTCGATGTCTCATTTCCAGACGCAAGGCTGTCGTGAGAATATGTCATGTGCGATATCAAATACCTTCAAAAACCTACAAATCTCAGCCCCAGGCTGCTGTGATTCCACATGTGGTCTTACAGATCTCACAAAGCTCACAAAGAGTTGCCTTGTGCGTTTTGCGTTGTCAAAAGCCTCCAAAAGCCTCTCAAAGGCACCGAGTGATCCGGCGCCTCCAAGGCTGCAGTGCTGTATCTCTCATGTTGAGGCTGACAGTCTGAAGAGAAAGCCTTCTTAGGGAGCCTTGTCGCGAAGGGTCCAATAATGCCTCAGCTGACTGTTGCCTATCCAAACTTGAGGTGACAGGGGCCTAAAAGTAAGTAATCCGTATACTGTAGCGGCATATTGCTACGGCAGTGCGGCTTCTGTCTGGTTGAAAGGGAAGGGGTTGCAGTACCTTTCATGCAGAGTTTGGAAACATCGTCCCAATGGGACACCTTCGAAAAGCCTCCCATCTGTCAGCTCAACCCACCTGATCTTCAATTGCAGAGATCCAACCAACCAAAGTCTTGCATCCTCGTTCTCCGTCAAGTCAGATCTCAAAATCCAACGATCCTACCTTGTCATCGATATGATACAGTATTAACGCCACATGCGAAGTCTTTGCTCAGGGCCCGCATATCGCGATCGGCCTCTTGGCCAACCAGTGCCAAGCAAGTTAAACGTGCACTCGTCTCCGAGACGCCTGGGCGAATTTGCCTCAGCGGCGCGGCCAAGCCTCCTCCTGGCGTTTTTTGCTCCTACTCTGACAGCTTACCCCTGCTCGACAGCGATAGATGATGGGGCATTATGTATGGTAGATCTTGCTTGGGAACAGGCCAAGGGGTGGCCGCCCAAACATTTGGGAGACGGGTGGCATGGGAGCGACGGGGAAGCTAACAGCCTTGCGTGTATTTCGGGCTTGCCGATTATCCGCACTATCCGAAGCGCGGGTGGTGGTACTTCGTGCCAGGTAGTTTTACAATTCGTTTTGCGAGATGAGAGGGATACGTCTAAAAATCGTCGAGGTATTGTGGGACTCGCCGAATGGATGGGGCACGTGGGGTGAGTTAATGCGTCTGCCTGAGGATGTGGGAGGTCAGGCTTGAAATATTTATCAAATCATTACTTGATGAGTCTGGACAGAGTTTCGAGTTTCAGGTAAAGTGCCGAACCAAGGACTTGGTGCCGGGTAAAAGAAGGGCTAGAATTGGATCAGAAGCATCTTTTGGAAGATAGTCTACCAGGTACGGCTTTGCTGAGGTTGAAGGGAGACGATCTGGTTTGTTTTGTATGTACATGGCGATGTTTGAATTTTGAGCTTAAAGATTCACGTAAATGCTCGTGATCTGAGTGTTTACTGTAGATGTCGAAACGCCAGAACGGGAAGATTATTTAGATTGCCAATCGCCGTGCATTTTGTGATCTTCATCCTTGTCGTCAGACCCTTGCTAGAGCGGGTCCCTAAGCTAGCCTTTCCTGCAAAGTTGCTTATAACTGTCCGGGGTTGGATGCGAATGGCCGAAGAACGTGGCCCGACTACAAGATATGATTGGCAGAGCTAGAAGACATTCTGAACTTTCAGTGCTTTGGTGTGGGGGGTTCCAATTTTTAGGCGGATCTTGGTAAATCTTGATCTTCTCCGAGATGGATGCTCGACTCAGGCCATCTTGGCCTCCATGGCCTGTTAGAAAAGCTTCAGCAAGCCAGGCGAATCTCTTGGGTGCGGGAGGCTTTCTTGGTAGGCGGAGGAAATCGATCGGATTAGATAACCTTGGATGGATGACGTCTTTTGAGCGCGACGGTGACATCAAAGCGAGGTAGATCGCGACAAATAATCATGAAGAAGACGAAACGATATCGACCGTTTTATGGCTAGACCACGACGACGGGTTGTTTGGGAAAGGGTTGTTGTCAGATTTGGATGCCTGCTATCTACTGTAAACAGAGAAAACCCTAAAGCTTTCCGGCAAGACGCGGAAGCTCGCCAAGGATTTGTGTAAGAAAGGTGCAGCAGTTCCTGCGCCACTCCACTATTCGCGGGTTCTCGGGACCCTCAGTGGAGTGAGTAGTGGAGGGAATTGAATCTGATAGAGGCTTCATTTGAGGTGTCATTAGTGAGTAGTAGAATAAGCTGTCATGCAGCATGACCAACAGTAATTGCTTCTCATGAGATCCGTTATTGTGGAAGTATTGTCTTGTCGTATATTCGTGGCTGATAAATTTGATGAGTAAGGGACATGATGATTGGCGATGAACTGAGGCTTAGCAGCAAAGTCGAACTCAAACCCGAACTCTGCTTGTCTTCGGTCTCCCCTTCCCCCCTGCACCCCTAGATTTTACGCTGTACTTATAAGATGATACCCAATTGAGTCACAACTCTTAGTGCTCTATAGGTACTGTATTGCACATACGAGTAGTGGGGGGTACATAGACAAGGACAGGAACAAGGATTGAGAGTAACAAGGTTGGGCTTGATTCAATGGTGTCCGCCTAATATCTCCACTTAAGCTGGACCAGAAGAGCTTTTTTGCAGCGGCCTACGCTCTGCCCGCTCTCTGCACCCAACGCACGGCAACGGAACAGAATTATCTGTGTTCATTTCATCCAATTGATGCTGTCAGATCCAGAGCCTTCCCGCTTTCGACTAAATTCGAGAACGCTTTGCTTCCTTCTTCCACTAATTTTGTCAAGGAATCCCCGATCACCCCCCCGGGCTTTCCACCCGTTAAAATTGGATTCTTCTTCCATGTGGTCTGAAAACTAAAGCAAGCCACTACGTTCCCTACCACTATCCACTTTTATTCGCAAAGGCCGAAAAGTGAAAAGTACGGCGGTATCAATTACGTTAGCCTCTCGAGAGTCCCTGCAGCTCAAGCTCACATATATTTCCCAGACCTCCCATCAACTTCTGAATTTTCACTCCCCAAGCAAGTGACCTTCACATCGCCGCCTCTTTCCGAGTCTTTGCCTACATCTTCAGGTAGCATCTACTTGGAACAATCGACAAAATGGCCGACCTTCTTCAAACCCACCATCATCATGATCCCACCAACTTGGGAATGGTCAGCGCCCCTCACGGCCCTGAGACTGGCGATGATCATGCCTCCTACCCATACAACCACAATCCCGAGAACGAGAAGGCTATCTTTGCCTACCTTCTCCACCCAGACGACAACTACACTCCCGAGGGTGTCTACTGGGCCGATCTCCCAATTGGTCAACGAATTTCCTTCGTGAACAAGGTTAACAATGCCGAGTCTTTGAGTGAATTGAAGGCCATTGGAAGCATGGCAAAAAGGGATCCTTTGGGACCTGTTGCCTGGTACTTCAGGAATGCTGTCTTACCTGGTGCGGGTTTGGGTCTTGAGGGGTATGCCTTTTCCAGCTTGAGAGTTATGGGATGGAAGCTGACAATTCCGCTAGCTACGTTCTCTTCTCCATCGGTAACCTGAAGCCGCTTTTCCAGGCCGTCTGGCCAAATTGCTGGTCTAAATACAAGACCTGCGATAAGCAGTGGACATTCGCCGTGGAATATCTTGAGATTGTCGGCATTATCGTTGGTCAAATTTCCGTCGGTCTTCTGGGTGATGGGTATGATCTTCAATCCCTCCCTCCCCATAATTGACTTCTGCTAATGTTTCTCAGTATCGGACGTCGCTGGGGTCTTTGCCAAGACGCGTTCATCATGTTTCTCGGTCTTCTCATGCTTGTTTCATCATGGGGAACGACTCTCAACGGATGGGTTATCTGCTACGCCTGGTCTCTTTTTGTCTACGGTGTCGGTGTCGGTGGCGAGTATCCTATGACTGCTACTGCAGCAATGGAGAACGCTGTTGGATCTGGCCGCGTCTCCACCAGGGCTGATCGTCTGCACCGTGGTCGAAATGTTACAATGGCTTTCTTGATGCAAGGATGGGGTCAATTCTTCAACCAAGTCATCCTTATCATCGGCCTTCTCATCTTCCACCATGGCAGTGGAAACCCACCTTACTCCGAGGTTGCTGCCCAATACACCTACAGAGTCTCATTTGCCATTCCTGCCGTCGGTACTCTCTGGCTTGTCTACTACAGATGGTATAAGATGCCATTGGCCTCCAAGCAACTTGCGGCGTCCAAGAAGAAGCACCAAGTCACTGGTTACGATGTAAAGTCTCTCAAGATGACCTTCACCCACTTCGGTGGCCGTATCCTTGCCACAGCCGGCTGTTGGTTCTGTAACGATGTTTTCTTCTATGGAAACAAGCTCTTCCAATCCGAATTCATCAAGGTCCTTTCTCCTGGCTCTACATCTGTCATGACTGGATGGCTCTGGAACTTGGTCAACGTCGGTGTCTCTCTTTGCGGATACTACTTGGCCTCCTTCCTCATCGACCACAAACTTTTCGGCCGCAAAAATATGCAACAGCTTGGTTTCTTGTTGGACTTTGTTCTCTTCATCGTCCCTGCTTTCCACTACAACTACTACAGCTCCATCCACGGCATCCACGCTTTCCAGGCCATGTATTTCTTATCATCTTTCTTCAACCAGTTCGGTCCTAACGCCGTCACCTTCCTCGTCGCTGCTGAGGTGTACCCCACCCCAGTCCGTGCCTCCGCCCACGGTTTCTCCGCTGCCGTAGGCAAGCTCGGTGCCTTGATGGCCTCCATTCTGTACAACTACATCACCATCCAGCAGAAGTTTTACGTCGTTCCCTGGTTCGGTCTTGCTGGTATGGTCATGACCTTTCTCTGGCTCCCGGATACCACCGGCCTCGACCTTAAGGAGCAAGAGCGCAGATGGCAATATATCCGTGAGGGTCGTGCACATGAATACCACGGTGTTGCTGTCCACCCTCACCATCTGTCTATGTGGGAGCGCTGGAGAGGTCTTGGCAAGCAATACAACCCTGAGCTTGACTACCAATCTAAGATCAATGACATGCGAGCCGACTGGGAGATGAAGCAACAAGAGAAGGCTGTCAATGAGAACGGCCTTGCCGATGAGGAGGATGAGTACAACGATGATGTCCACAACTACTTCGTCCAGTCAAGCAAGAACACTCCTATGATGGCGCCCATGACCGAGAAGAAGGTTTCTGGAAGCGACGACACTAACGGGAGCAACGGTGTCCACTAGACTTGGCTTTCCCTTTCCTCTGATACCCTCTTTCCTCTTGTATTTGTGCTTTGCCTTCGATCGCTTTGGACAGAACGATATCCCTTCATTTTCCTCTGGCATGGTTTGGGATGTATAGAATTTGATATTTCTCGAGCGCTGGGTCGGTTTTCATACATAGCATGGCTTGGGGAAAAGTCAATACTCTCTCTTGAGCGGTAGCTAGCTGTTGTAATTGTGTTGATCTAGCTGAGGTAGATGCAAATAATCTTGAAGAACCACTCTTCTCCAATTATTGAAATGAGTTCGCTGTGACAACTTGGGTATTGTCTCGCTCTATGGGCTCTGTACGGCTTGGAAGAACTATTACTCTCATTTCGCGTCGTACAACTCTCATCATGCCATCCAAGCTTGTGGAAAACAAATTTTCCCCATCTCGTTAAGTCGTGTCATCCCAATCACTTTTCACAGCCTCAAGTCACAGATGATTACAATAATCATAACGACAACCTCCCAGTTCCAATCGCAGTTCACCAGTATCACCACGATCCTACCAGTTAGTCCCACCAACCGTTACCGTTCCATTCGACATCGGTGACATCGTACCCAACAACGAGCCTAGAATCCAGCCCGTCCAATACAAGCGTCCTTGGCAAGGATACAGACGTGCAACAAATCTCTCTGCCCATTAAGAAAATACCTTACAAAAGCTGTCACTGAGTGTCACTTATCAAATTCGGCAGCGACTCGTTAAAGCGGAAGCCGACTTCCGAAATTTTTGCATACCGGTTAGCCGGGGCGTGGATTGCACGTGATTTTGAACGTCCTCGTAGCGTTAAGGTATCTTCTTTCATCAATATCTGGCCCAATTGAGAAGCATCTGTAAATCTTTCATTGAAATACGGCTCTCGGCTCATGATGACATTAAGAACAACGCCCACCTATCTGAAACCCCTGGCATCCTGTGGTCTCCGCAAGCTGCAGCCACAATCACTTCCGCCCCCAAATTCTCTGTTCGTTATCCAATGACACTCTATAAATATCGTCTCGACTTGGTTAATTCCCCATGTCATAATTTGCTTGTTGCCGCACCAAGCTCCTCACCCATTGGCCATGCAGCGGCTGTGTAAATGTTGGCGACCAGACCGAGTTAGACTCCTGCAGCCTTGCTGCGAAGGCTGTTCAGCTGCAGGGACGATAAAGCGCGTCTTTGGTTTGGATCTTATTTCATCATCATTTTATCGACTAGAATCATAGGTTGATCCATTGTGCAATTGCGCGATGCTTCCCGACATCATCAGTCATTGCTTTCTGTATCGCGGTTCTATTATATGTTCTGTGCGACTGAGTCAATGGCGTGATGCGAATGACTACTGTTGAGATGTCGCGAGACACCGTGAATGGCGATGAGCCTCGAAATGCGCCGGACATACCAATCACGAGCCTAGATACTGCCAATGCGCAATCCAATGGCTGTGGGGCGACTCTGCCGGAGACTCAATTACCAGCTTCGAGGAGCGGGGAAAATGCGGGTGTTCCTAAGAGAAACAGCATCAATGTCCTTGGCGACCTTGGAGACCTAGCATTCAAAGTGCGTGATCCTCCCGTCGCGCGAGGGCGACATTACACTACTGGAGTCGAGTAAGCTTCACTGTATCCCTCTATCTGATCTGCAAATTAACGCGAATCTCAGCATCATCGGTGTAGCGGCAATCGGCGGTGATCCGGAGATGACATGGACCCCAAGAGCTTTGTATACGCAAGATGAACTCGGTGAACAGCCAAGGCCCAGCCAGATCCAATTGGCGCTCATGAGAATGTCGCCGGTATCACCAGCGTACTCTTCCCCTCCTGTAAGAGCCACTACAACGAATATTTCAATGGATAAGACGGAACCGGCGTGGATTACAAGGGGAATTCGGAATAGGAAGGATTTCAAACATGCGAGGGTTTTGCTGTATGATCACGGGGAACTAGGTGAGGAGGATACGCTCAAGTTACTGGCGAACAGGCTGTTGCACAACATTCAGGAGCTCCGGAGGATTGAAGTATCTTCACACTGTTTCATCAAAGTGAGTCAAGGGCTAACAATTTGTATGCAGAATGAAAATCGCCCAATATTCTTTGTGTGCCACAGTACGGGTGGACTCGTTGTGAAGATGGCTTTGGCAGAAGCTCAAAGATTCAAGAACCCTATCCTTGGGGATTGCTATGGCATAACTTTCTTCGGTAGGTCCTCATATACTTTCCAGAGACTTGGTTGTCACCACTCATGAAGACTTCACAGGAACTCCTCACCGAGGTTCAAGCTATCTGTCGATGCCAGACTTCTCGAGTAGCATTGCCGAGATAATGAAACTCTCCAGACCTCTTCCACAACGACTGTCAAAACAATTTCAACTAGATCACCCTCTTTTGCGGTCGTTAGATGCCGATTTCAAGGCTCTCGCCACAGACCTGCAAGTTTGGACATTCTTCGAAACAGTGGATTCCGATTTGACTGATCCGGATCTCATCGAGTCAGACCGATTCCCATTTCATGCTCCCATCACCTCAATCAAATCTGCACTCCTCAACCTCCGCCACGAAGTTGTTTATCCTCTTTTGAGCGATCACGCGAATTGTGCTGCTTTTGGGATGATCAATGAGCAGACAAAGGAGAGTTACTTGGCTGAGCTTGCAGCAGCGATAAAGAAGGCTCTCGAGTTGAAAAAAATTAGTCATTTCGACATGAATCTTGAGAATAAGGTTCAAGTGGAGGTTAACGGATTCTATGAAGGCTCAGTATTGACTTCCAACAATGAGATTCCTATTCGGGTTTGGTCAACCAACAGATCTCTCAGCGACTTCATAAGAGATGGCCCCGCGAAACTGCTGAAAGATCGACTAGAAGAGGTCAATGTTCAACCTCGAGACACCCAATATCTTCGCCACAATACACGGGCTCCGTCGTTGCTGCCCAATAAAGGGAAGGATTCTTCAACTGCACCGGCTTTCCAAACGAATGTATTTGAACATCATTTGGATGTTCCGGATCCAAGCACACATTCGAGTAAACTTCGTAAATCGAAAAGTAAAGAGAAGGTTCTCCAGCCAGGTCTCCATTCTGCAAAGGCGCTGCCATCGCATCCCACTCCTACAGTAGTCATAACAAAGGGAAATAATTCAGGTGTTGGTCCTGTGCGTTCGGTAAATGGAGGAACACCACCTGCGAATGCGCTCGGGATTATATCAGTCCCACCGCCTGTTTCAGGCTCGGATCCTGCGAGCCCGGCTCCTGGAGGTCTGACACATTTGAGACCAGCAGCACATCGATCTCGTCGACACAGCGACGTACCATCGCAGCCATTGTTGAGACCACTAGCACAACAATGGGAAGGGTCACAATCACTTGGGCGCAGAGGGAGTGAAGGAAATGTTAATGCAATAGTTCCTGCCTTCTCGAAACCTGACGTTTCCAAGCAGAGACTGGTCTGGATTCATGTCCCTTTCAACAACCCACTGTGGGTAAGAGTACGTGGTAATCATTCACAGATATATATGCTGCGGAGCTAACAATCATAGAATGTGTTGGAACGAATATCGGTTGATCAAGGCCGAGACTGCCATGCCAAGTTGCTGAGTGTTGAACATTGGGAATCTAAACATGTCCGTGGAAGACATTCTGAGCATCATGCATGCTTCCTCAAGCCAGGCTGCTCTTTTATCGGCCCTGACATCAGTAAGCTTCTATTCCTTCCACACATATTAGTATTTCGTGTATATTAACACCTAATCAATAGCGTCCCCGCCAATGTCACCCAGAAAGAACGGAAGACCAGACAAAATTCCCGTCCAAATGTGTCTCTACTTCCCATTCCTTCACTTCGATACATACAGGGTCCTGGTAAAGCGACGGGCTCTCCTAAAACGCCGCATCAAACAAGGACGATCGAGACCTGTACCTCAATCTATCGCTAAGCTTCCATCTTTAGAGTTTCAAGTCATCTGGCAGTTTCTTGGGCACGATCCTCCTGTAAATTGTCGGAGAACATTGGATCAGTTTGGCTACCCGGGTCTCCTTGATACAAGAGCACGAGATGATGATCAGATGCTTTATAAGATGACGAAAAAGCGACCTTCTCACGTTGATGACATTTTCAAGGATAAGGGTAAAGGGGAGAATGAAGACAAAAATGAAAGTACTCGTTGTGAGGAAAATGAGGAGGAGAAGGATGCCGATGCCGAATCAGAGGACAGCGAGAGTGAGAGTGAAAGCGACCCGGACGATGATGTTCTGGATGGTAACGTGCTTATGGTTGATCAACTTTGGCTTTGGATTGTTGACAGTGGTTAGTTGTTGTTCTAAGTATCTCTGTTTTCTTTCTGTTGACGATTGTCTAAACAGCTACTACTGTGACTTTCTTTCCCAAGGTACGTCGGCATGGCAGCGCACCTTCCACGATTTCGAAAGAGCGGTGTCTCTCGACACGCTTTATCCTTGATTATCAAGGAACACCAACCACAATGATAGATTTTGGAAGCTCAATCTGAAAAGACAACTGATTATTATATCTAGAAAGAGCCCCTCGTCACAGACGGACGACTCTTCCAACAAGCGGACTTACGTAACAGTATCTTCAACGAAGTCAACGCTGATCTTACATCCCGATGTGAGAATTCCTTTGATCTCGCAGCATTAGTAGCACTTCACGCTGTCACGATTTTATTTGAGCGCTCCTCTCATCCCGACCTAGAAATATTCCGAATTTTCGAGGAAGCAATCAGTATACTTGTAAGTCACCCAACAGCCTGAATTGCAGCAGCCTCTAAGTTTTACACTAGACTGAGAAAATGACTACCTCTTTCAAACGCTTCCGTGCCAGAGGATTCCGAGACAAAGCCATTGATTACGATGACACCGTACGCACCACCAACATCCGCGCAAAGCACAAACGTGAAGGAGCTCTTGCCGAGAAGCAGAATAGGGAGAACACCTCCGCACTACTGGAATTACGGGACATTGAAGACGAATTACATACACTTCAATCACTTTTCGATAATCAAATGACGGCTATTCAGCTCATGATCGCAAACTATGAAAAGGAGGAATTGAAAGCCTTGACTGGGAATGGCTTGGGGTTTTTGAGGCAGGCTGAGCAGAAGTTGGGGGAGTACATGCATCATGTTGAGAAGATGATTGAGAGCGTGAGGAATACGAGAGATGATGTGTGTCTCTTCTCTTTAGGCTCTCCACTTGGGAATTTCGGAACCTACGCTGATATAATGCCAATAGTTCGATAAACTGTTACAGATGGTGCAGAGACAGGCTCAAGTCGACGAGGTGCGACTTGCACGTTTGCAGGCGGATCTTGCCAGTGCCCAGAGTCGTTCTGTCATGATATTTACGGTGAGTAACGTCATTACCTGGAAAATTTGAGGAGGAAAGTGCTGACATAGGTCAGGTTTTTACGGTAATATTTGTATGTGCTCCAGACCTTCTATCGCTTCTCCCGGCTAACAGTATCAGCTACCCTTGACGTTCTTCACCGGCCTCTTTGGCATGAATACCCAGTCCGTCTACCTCCCTCATCCCCCTTCTTCCAAAGTCATTTTGCTAACAGCAAGCAGAGAATGGGGTGGAGGCAATTTCATGGGTTTACGAACCATCGGGATAATATCTAGTAAGTCCTTCCTCATGCCTCCCCTCCCGCACCGCAGCCGGGCTAATGCAGTCTTCACTTAGTCCCAGCATCATTCACAATAATAACCATAGCCCTCATCATCGCCTGGTCAATCCGCACACGCCGAGCCTTCAACGCGCTTGCCAAACAAACTTCCCATCTCCTCACAAAAGTGCAAACTTCTATCGGCACGTTCCTGGCTTATATTCCCGCAACCAGGATTTCTGGAAAAGAGGCAAGGAAGAAGAGCATACAGCAGAAGAGAGAGAGAAAGCGGCTGAAGAAAGAGGCAAAGAAGGAGGCTAGTTGGTTGGATGATGATTTTTGGGAGGCCCATGTTGTGGCACGGGAGAAGGATTATAGATTGCCGCCGCAGAATCGGAAGAGTGTCAGTTTGGCTAGGAGGAGGAGGATGAGTGAAGGGAAAGGAGGTGCTTTTGGGCATGGGAAAGGAGAGTAGGGTGTTTTTGCGCGGAGGATGAGGAGGGGTTAACACTAAACAGGAGGGTAGAAGCCGTATTGCAGGAAACGGGGCTGGAGCAGAGCTGCTGTATGTTATGATGTGTTTGAATATACGGACGATATCTGAGTTGAGACTCGTATGAGACAGTTGACGTCTGAGTATTTCGTTCAGACTCTACAATTGACTACAGATATGAAGGCTTCTCACTCATTGTTGATCGGACAAGTTGACTGGCGTTCTTCTCCGGCCTGAACTTCGACGTCGACTTTTCGCATACCCCCTCTGCTTCCGACCTCGGCGTTGTTCTCCATTTCGTTAGCCTCGTCGTTTCCTTTCGAGCATAAAAATGGAGCTTCAATGACATGACTTGACAACGATTACACCACATGCTGGTCAATTATCGCGGACTTGGTCAGTGGAGAATTCACTGCGCTGGATGCGAAGAATAGCAGTATGATGAATTCGCTGCCGTTGGTGGGGTTATGCATAACAGCACATATTTCAGACTTGCCCAACGTGCCACCCCTTCCTTCCCTTTTCGTCGCAACACCCATCGCGACCAATCCTTCGGACGATTGCTGTTGCGTCTCCACGCTGTTACTTTGAGCAGGTGTGGTACGGTGCCATACCTGTGACTTTCAATATTTCCTCTTCAGAAAGAAAAGCTCAGGCACGGCATTTCGGACAGATAGATGTTTTGGGCCCGAATTCAAACCTTCTACACTTAAAAGAGACTCGTTCTATGGTGTACAGAAAATCGCGATTTAAAACTTCTTAAGTCGACACTTCATTAATTATTCCATAATCTCATCAAATCAATACCCTCAAACTCAAGATTTCCCGAAACTAAACAAATTTCGCCGAACGCCTGACGCCGAGCCATGCAGCTACCACAACCACCTATACCATCGACTCAGTCTTAACCACCGAGCCACCAGTACTAGAAACAGAGGCACTTCGGTCGCCCTCCAAATCACCCATGACATGAACAGTCAAGAAGTCCTTCCCAGCTGCCTGTACGGCTTCCCGCATCTGAATTTCCTGGTCCTGCTCATGCTGCTCATGAGTCGTGTGAAGATCAGACCACAAGCTCTCATCCCTCCGCTGAACTGGCCCCTTATTCTTCCCACTTCTAGGCACATTCGCATTCATCATCTCTGGGGCTGAACTGGGCTTCTTGCCCATGATTTGTCTGACCATAGGTCTCAACATTGGCACTGAAGCACAGATTATACCGAGACTGGTCTCGAGAGTGGTCCAGATGGCGAAGGAGAAAGAATCCCATTGTGCCAATGAGCGATTGAGGAAGCGGTATGCGACGGAGATGCGGGTAAGTGATGCGCAGGCGTCAAAGAGACCGAGTGTTAGGAGGAAGGCAAGACCGATCTTTTGGCGTCTGGGAATCGACATCTTGAGAACGTGCGGGATGACCAAAGCAATAAGCCATACGTCGGTGCTAGTGTGGATGATTGCTGAAGCCGTCATAAGGGGGTAGTAGGAGAAGCATTTGCCATTAGGGTAGAACGGGAAGCGGTGCGTGATTGGATTGCAGACCATGGCGGAGATCGGGATGAGAACGGCGCCATATGTGCAAACGAAGCCGATGGTGCACCAAATCAGGATGCGTTGCAGGCGGAGCTTTAGAATGCGGAGGTAGAAGAACAGGATGGAAAGCTTAGTGATGATGAGGCAAGCTTGGTAGAAGATAATCGTAAAGTAAGAACATTTGATGGCGATAGCTTGGTAGTGGAGTGGGATGTCTTTGTGTTTGTGTCCGAGGCCGAAGTGAGATTCAACACCAACAAGGGCCACGACGGTCATAGAGAATATCCAGGCGAGGATGACGAGAGTGTCGTCCCAACCCCAGTTCTTGATGAGAATGCCGCGAGAGTAGATTCGCCCGATGACGGTGAAGCTGCAGACTATTTCGGGGATGAGAATGCCTGCGAGTAAGCCTGGGACGGACGAAGGACCTTGAAGCTATAGAGTGTCAGTCTCTGTTCAAAGGAAGGTGTGATGATGAAGTACATACATGCTGAGGATAGACCGTCATCTTGATTGGTATTAACGTAGAATGTACAAAAAGTCAGGGCTTTGGTTCTGGGATAGGTGAGCTAGATAAAGCTTTGCTTATGACTTATGTCCCCCAACAGGACGGATCGCCATCTTTATATCCTCTGTCAGTACTCAAGCCAGCATTGTCGTACGCTCCAACGCATCCATCTCACTCACTCTCCATACCGACGGCCCCCCCTTTCGCACCGTCCCGCCCCCGCTTCATCAGTATGAAGTTCAGCGATATCGCTAAGCCCATCGTGATCCCTATAATTAGGGCCGACAAGAAGGATGAGTAACCATAGCTGCATCACGAAAAGCAAATACTTAAGAACTTCTGGTTCATGTAGCTGCAGTATACAGCCAATGCCTTCCCCAGAATATACCACCGACTCCCGTTTCTAGCAAATGTCTCACTACATCCCGCTTTCACAACACCCCCCATTCTTGAATATTTTTGATGCTTCTCACGAACTCTTGCCAATGTCTGCGTAGGTGCTCGCTGAGTGGAGCGCACGAATGGGTGAACTATTGGCGAGAGGCTGAACGCCCAATGCGCTGCGGCAGCGGCTGCATGCAGAGTCAGCATGCAATGCTTGGCGCTAGCCCTATTGATTTCTTGGTAATAGAGAAAGTCCAGAGACAAGCCAATAGAAATCTGTTCGCATGTCTCAACGGTAGAATTAAGTCGGATGATCCTGATTATCTAAGTGATAGGCCTCGAAATAACCTTTTTGGCTCCCGACCCCACGGACCGCAGCATAGCCCCTGAGCTCCGCTATTTTTCGCTAATTCCTCGGATAAATATGGTACCTATGTCTATGGAGCAAATTCACAGCCTCGCTAGTCACCCAAAATCGCCACAAAACCTCGTCATTGTGGAGTACTTTCACTTGAGAACAATTAGGGGCCCATTCCGGATTCTTCCCAAAAAGGAAACAATTATGTCATTTTCTCGAAACAGTAAATTGAACCTATGGATTGGTCTACCAGATTGTGCTGAGCCTCGCTGTCACAGCAGTTCGGTCTGTTCCCGGAGTGTGGCGCACCCCGCGCTTGGCGGTCGTTATGCTGGGAGTTGGGTATTCCAAGCATTGGGGGGCGTTTTCCAATATGACTCTCTTGAGTCATGAAGGTATCCCTGCAATTGCAAGTTGTGAAGATTCGAGACTTTGTGCTCCAACGCAGAAAAAGAAAATGGAAACATCATTTAGAAAGAGACAATTGATAGTCCAAACATGACAATTCCTCGGATGACTGTGCAGATGGAGATTACTCCACAGATTTGGCTGAACTGGTAGGTATATGCCAAGCCCTGACTGGTGAACTCTTCGAGATGGCTTCCAAGACAGATGGCAGCGGAACTCGGGATCATTCGTGAGAAATCGCTCTGTCTCGGACGTGGTAAATGGATCGCACTTGCGAAGGAAGGTCATTCCCATGTAGTTGCAAGGCACTTAGCTAAACGAGATGCATTGCAATTTCACGATCTTGAGGCCAAAGGATCTTTCGAAACAGGGTCAAATTCCTCTGTTCCTTCATCGCGTAGTCCGATTCGACTCAACGGATGGCATTATACCTATTTTGTAGTCCCCGACGCCTGCTCATGCTAATGTGCTAATGCTGACGCCCATGCCCCCAATCACCAAGAGAACTATGTTACATCGCGAGTTTCCCTCCATCATCCTTCGAGTATAAAGCTCAAGCCGCAGCAGCAATGCCATTTGCTTTCTTCTCTTCATCCTCTGGGCCCTTCAGCCTCTCTGCAAAGCCCGGTCGCCACTTCGTCAGGTATTTCGCTGCTATAGGTTTCGCGTCCTCATCTACGTCTGTCAGCATGAGGTAGACGTCTTGAGATGGGGGAGGACTCACAAGTATTCCACACATCCTCCACAGCATCCAGAGCAATCTCCCTAACAGGTGGTCTCATCATAACCAAATAAAGCAGACTCGTCAAGGCCAGATTAACCATCGCAGGATCTCTACACAGACTCTTGACTCTGGCAAGTACATCTGTGCTCAGACCGGGAATCTCACTCAAGAATCGCGTCAAGACTTTATCACGCGAATCAAGATACGGTACGATCCCATCCAGAACTTTGATAACCCATTTCTCATAGTGTAACACGGCATCCTCCCCAAACTTCATCTGGATCTTGTCGTTGTACCATTCTTCGCATAGCCAGGCGACAGCGATATCGATGCGTCTTCGGAAATCCTCAAGGATATAGTGGTAGAGGGAGTCGCGGATGGTGTTATTGAGGGATATGGGTGTGTTGTCAGGGTGCTCTACTTTCACAGGCTCGGGTTGTTCTTCGAGACCTGCGGCTGCACGGGTTGCTAGACGGGTTATGATGGTGATCCACGCGTCTCGATCGTATGCACTGGCCGCTAATCTATTCATGCCAGACTTTGGTTTCTTTCCAGGTTCTTCCAGGGTCTGCATTACTCCAAAGACACGAGATACTGTGCCCTGTCCTATTTGCGTTGCCTGCTCGAGAGTTAAAGGCGGTGGAGGAGGCAGAGTGAACGGACCAAGAGCCACTTCCGGAGCCTTGGCCTTCGGTTCCTCGGGCTCAGGCGGAGCATTGTCGAGCTTGTTCATGATTTGTTCTGTGTCTTCGGCATTATAGAAGTCTGGATCATAATCATCGTCATCATCGTCGACACCCAGTGGAGCTGTCTCTGGGTTTATCTCCTCTAGCTGAGGAGCACTCAGAGATTGATATCGTTTCCGGACACCCTATCCATATGAGCAGATGATGCTACTGATAACGGGGCATAATAGTTACCTCGACTGCCTGGTTCAACGTATCGGCATCTATTCGTTGAAGGATAGTAACTCCAATCTTGACTACCAGATCTTCTGATAACTGTGCTACATCGAAGGCTTTCAGTGCTTCATCTGTAGTAATTGTGAAGAGGTCCGCTATCGTATGCGATCCGGGAGTCAGAGGAGGTACGTGTAATCGGTTTTGTGAAGGAGTGTTGCTCTGTGCCCCTAACTTCTGGCGCTTCGCAGGGTCCAGGCCATCCGTGGGCTCGGGGGGCCCTCGTTTCTTACTGGCCTCATCGAAGATCTCGGTCTTTGACCGCATCATTCGTTCAACGTATTGCTGGATGCGTCCTACGAGGGGATTTTGAGGATCACTGCAACCTGTCAGCACTTTGCCAGTATGAAAGAACAAAGGGCACATGGCATACCGCTTGTTGATATGGATGAGCAACATTCTGGTGGTCTTTTCCATGGATTTGACCATAACGCGGAGTTTGGGAGTCATGGGGGAGTTGGCTTGTTTAAGGGGGTTGAAGTTTAGGATAACAGTCAAGATCTTATTTGCAAGATGGGGACGGGCTCGGATTAGGATAGAGAGGGAATTCAAAGTGGCATCAACAAGTAAGGCATCGCTATGGTGATCAGTATATGACCGCATGGATAGTGAGAAATACGCACCTGAGATTCTCTTGGAAGACTCCTAGCATTCTGTCCAATAGGCCTGAGGCTTCGGCTTCGAGATTTCGAGGAACGAGGAGAGGGTGGCTTTGTGGGACCATAGTGAGGGATACTCCGAGAGGGTTGCCGCGCTGAACATAACAAGTCAGTTACAGAACTAAGAGCAATAGAAGATATCCGAACCTTTGGATCGGCATCTGGGCCTGCTGTCTGGACTATCACTACACGTTGAGCAAACTTGATGCAACATATTCGTACGCCAATGGCAGCAGAGTCCCATATTCGTAATATTCTGGATTTGATGGCAACCATTCGCTCCCAAGTTGGGCCATCATAGGGGTTGTTGATACTGTTCACGCAAGCATGTCAGACCTTAATTCCAAGCCACCAACTCATCCAATCCATATCTACCAAAGCCATACCATCCATCTATCGGGTGCGCATAGACCTTGTGACTTCAAAGACTCTGCATGCAAGTGAGGAGGGGTATGGGGCAACGTACATCCATCTAACGACAAACGGGTATATGCTGGCCGCAGTCTGCACAACACTTTTCACAACAACACTATCCTCCTCCGGATTCTCAATCATAGACTTCAGCGTCTCCAGCACAACCAAACTAAGTGTCTCCTTCTGCTGTGCCGGCACATTGGGAGTCGCAAATGTCTCTGCAAGGAAATCTGCACCCCATCTTCTGAGCTCTACTCTTGCGGAAGGGCCTATAATTGGGAGGATGCCTTGGATGATTTGAGGGTAGAAGTTGGCGTCCTGTAAAACGAGTTTTCGCGCATCGTTGAGCTGGTTTATTTGTTGCTCGACTGTGAGCGTTGGGACTGCCATCTTGAGCTCTTCAGTAGGTAGCTAGCTTGCGACAGAGCTCTACGAGGTATTGCATGAGAGCTGCATGTGTGAGGTAATATAGACCATGAGTTTCGTCGCAGAAACGTGGGAATTCAAACGTATGGGTTCTGATCATGCTATGATCGTGAATCGCAGAAAGGTGGACTGGGTTGAATATGATAGTTGATTGTCCGGGGGTTGACGCGACTTCCCATATCTCGCGAAGGGATTGACTAGGATTTAAGGGTTTGAAGCCTCACATCTCAGGCATAGAAGCAGCTTCAAAAAGTGGTGCGAGTGGGAGTCTTCTACTCATCATTTCACAACAACCAAAATGGCAGTGTAAGCATTTAATTCCCAATTCAAGTCAGGAATCGACTAATTATGCGCATAGGATACCGAGGTCATCATACTATGATAAGAACTACAAGCAATCCGCAGCGCTCATTAGAGCCCGGAGACCATATCTCATTCGAAATTCCCTTACTGGACTTGGCCTGTTTGCATTCTGCATGGGAGTTTGTGAGTTTCGCTGCGGATTGGAATGTGAAGGCAGTTGCTAATGACTGTTTGCCAGACTCCTTCACGATCAGAGCCGTCTCTCAAGATGATTTCGAAGACGTTAAAGTCCCGGATAAGCCAATGCAAGCACCTTCAGCCGGCGCAAGTACGATCACAAGTGGGCCATCAGTGAAATAAATTGGTCGTGGAGGAGGAGGTAGCAAATATCAAAGAGAATCCTATGAGGGGCACATGTACGATTTGGAATAGCATGAACGTGGAGTAGATGTGACAGAATTGGGCATATGGGAATCGAAGGGCGTTTGGGTCACAGAGAAGCACAAGCTGCAATGTTGAAGCACAATCGTAGAATTTACGCTCTACATTATACGTACAAATTGCCCAAAGCAAGTGGAATCATCGCCAAATGAATTCATGAGTCTGTCTATGCAAGACATTTTGACCAAACCAGTACCCAACCCAACCCCAAGAATGCAGAATCCGAACGCCCACCATATATCCATCATCATAATGTACTACGGACAGTTTTAAAACCGACCTATGAGTGCCGATCCCTGCTCTCGCCTGACTTCCTGCGGATAGTCACGACGTATGTCGTGAAGGCGCGAAAGTGTAGCAGGAGGTGACTGTTGATTCCCATTCGGCTTAACTTCATGGGTACTCGGCTGGCCATGTTGTTGGCCGGAAAGAATTTGAGGAGGACGGCTCTGCTGAGGAGACAATGATGCCTGCCGGCTGCCTAATGGTGACGGCGCCATTGTATGAGAGTGATTGTTATTTGTAAAAGGATTGTGAGGGGAGATTCGGCCACCGGATATCGAGAGGCCGTTTGTATGTTGTAGTAAGGATGACGAGGAATTTGAGAAAGTACCGGAAATGGGACCTCCTGAACCGTGTTGTGAGTGTCTCCGAGGCTGAGCTTGGGCTTGAGAAAAGGGGCTGGTGGTCCGTAGCACATTTTGAGCAGAAGTTTGTCGTTGAATTAGATGTGCGTGTGAAGGGTGTTGAGGATTGGCCCATGGGGTCTGCTCAATGAACTGCTCCTCAGCTGGTTTAAATCTTGATGTTGAGCCCACCGTGCGGAGCGCAGCCAGTTCTTGTAGTGGCAATGCCGGCGGCGGAACGGCTTGGGGTTGTTTGTGTCGCTGGCAATGTCAGCTCTATTTCAAGAACTTAGAGAGCCGAGAACTTACTCCCATCTTTTCCAAATCTTCTTCGAGCTCCGCAGCTGTTGTTGAGGCCATTGGCGGGGCTGCCGGAAATCCAACATATTTGGCAACCCCAGAAAGTATCGATACCTCGTTGCTGTATGCAACTTGGTTCATAACTTGCTGTGACCTCCTTGTCGGGAATTTCAGAGCGTAGTCCGGCACATTTCCAGCATAGCTCCTTCTGTCGTGTTGGATTTCGTACCATTGTTTGCCCAGCTGTTCGAGCTTCTTTTCTCGGATATCTCGAACGTCCTGTTGGTATTGAACAAGAATTTGACTCCTCCTAGCAACAGCGTAATTTTTGAGGGTCTCCAACTCAAACTCTCGTAATTTCTCTCCTACTCGAAGTCTCTCGTCTCGTCGCGCATCGATACATTGCATCATCGCGAGGTAGTCTGGGTGTGTGGGTTTGTCTTGTCGAAGCATCGCCTCTTCTCGATTTAATTGCTCGAGTCGCTCGTCGTACAATCTGCTGTGCAATTAGAACGATTGTTATATCCACCGGAGAAATACTGACCTGTCTCTAAATGTTGCGAATTGCTTCTCGATTGCGCCCAGTTGTTCCAACGCAATTCGCTTTTTCTCAACTGCAACTTCGAATTAGCACTGCGCGCATGGATAGCAACTACGGCAAAGGCTTACGTTCTTCCTCATTCTTTAAAGCCGCCTCGGCTTCATCGTCCCCTTCAATTTCGGCACCTTCCTCGTCGCCATTTCGAGCTTCGTCTTCTCCATTCACAATAGCTTCACCATCTGCGACAGCTCCTGGATCTTCATCGGGACTGACTCCATTCTCAGTAACCTTCTTCTTCTTCCGTCCACGTCTCTTGGGTGATGCTGGTACTTCCACTGCCTCTGGAGCTTCCTCTTCGGCGGCAATTGGCTCCTCGGTTTCTTCAGGGACCTCGTCTTGTTCCTCTCTTTCTTCACCCGATATGTTTCCGCTGATAGGGTTCGACGTGTCTACTTCTTCATCAGGGTGCTCCTCATCCTCTACTGCATATTCATCGCCGGGTGTCATTATTGAGCCAGTGCGCTTGCGCAGAGGTCCGTCGTCATCGTCGCCCAACCCACTACCTGCCATGATAGATCGTTTGCGCTTTCGGCTGTCGGTATCGATAGTTGATAGCATTTGCTTTCCTTCGCCCGCAGAGTCTTCCAATGATGTCGGTGCAGTTGGTGGTTCGGGTTCTTCGTGGATGGAGCTCTTGGGAGATTCCCTGACGGAGATCTCATCGTCGGATAATTGATCGTCATCGTCTTCTTCGTCTTGATCATCCGGTATTATTTGATTGTGGAGCTTGCTTGGGCTTTGGTTGTAGATTTGGCCGTCGTTCTGGGAGGATAACACGACGGCCTTGTGCGTTCGAATTTTATTCGGAGATTCCTCAAGCCGTTCTGTCTCGGCCTCTGAATCATTCTCGTCATCGTAAACATTGCTAAGTTCTTCGTCCGATCCATCTGGGTCTTGTTCTGGCTCATCATCCTTGTCTTCAATGTCGCTCAAGCTGCTCGAACCGTCCCCGTCCACATCAACATCGCTCAACTCATCCTCGGAGACGTTTGCACCAGCAGCCTGGAGAATGGCATCGGCACCCGCTCGATCCATTTCGATGCTCATCATGCACTCAACAATATCCTGTACCAATCTTGCTTAAATATGTCGTGGTGCTCACATAACCTCGTGTCGGGTTGTCTCTTGGACCGATTCGTGGAGAAGATCTGGAGAAATGCGCAGATTTGCTGAACCGATAGGTTTTGAGGGGATGATGCTGGACTAAAGATGTTCCTTGAATCATGTAGAATTGGGCACGCGATTTGGAGAGGGTTTCGACCGCAGAACGTGTAGATCTATCGGTGTTGGGAAAGAGAGTGAGCTCGCAGCAAATCCCCCATGATCGCACACTTCTAGTTTAGGCCCGATTTGTCTCACCGCCTTCCTCATCGGTCAGACATGCGATCCGAAAATCCAAACTTTTTTTCTAGGATCTTGCAAAACGCCGAATTGTCAGACGTCCAGCACAGTTCAACAATTCAAAATGGGCAAACGGAATCGCAAAGAAGATGCGACCGCATCAGAGAACAATGTGGCCACCAAAAACCCTATTCTGGTCGATGATAAGGCGGTGGATCCAACTCTAGCTCTTTTGTTTGCTTCGAGTGTAAGTATTCTATCATCTCTTACCATATTAATTGAAATATGAGATATCAACCCTCAATCTACACCAACGATCGAAAATAAGACGCGACTCTTCAGAGGAAAACAGGAGCCTGAATCGTTCATTCTGATTGAGCAATTCGACTCGGAGGATATCAGGAATATCTTTTGCTTTCAAGCAAACCTTTTCTTGATGGGTGGCGGGCTGATTGATTCTTATATTCTAATTTTTGCAGTACGTCTATTTCATGATCGCTAACTATGCTCACAGTCTGGACCAGTTCAAGTACCTCCAAAGTCACGATACAAAGAGCTTCCTCCCCTAAGACGTCGAGATGTCGAAGAAGAACTCGAGGAAGTATCCGATGAGGGGGAACAAGAATCCGATCGCGAGGATGAAGATTTGAGCAGTGTGGATGAGGATTTAGAAGATGCAGATATTGCGGACCTTTCCGGGGATGAGGAGGAATCTGAAGAAGAGCCTGAACTGGAGAAGATCATGGAGGCCGCAATTCAGAAACCGGAGCGAAAACGAAAGAGAAAAGCGGAGGACGAAGACTTGGAAGGAAAATATATGCAGAAACTAGCTAGAGAGGAAGAAAAAGAGGAAGAGGAGAGGCAGGCTGAAAGGAGGCTCAAACGCCAACGACTGATGGCAGAGCAGGATCCAGACATGTCAGAAGAGGAAGAAGATCTGGATGAGGATGCCCATGAGGCCTCAAACGATGATGCTGAGAGCAGCGATGATGAAGCTTCGATGGAAATACGAACCATACCATTCGATGTCCCTGTGCACGAATCCCTAGCACCAAGCAAAGACGAAACTGAGATCGAAAAAGCCTCCCGAACCGTTTTCCTAGCCAACGTCTCGACACAAGCAATATCCTCAAAGTCCGCCAAGAAAACCCTCCTAGCACATATGGCCTCGTTCTTCCCCGATACCCCAGCTCCTGCAGACGGAAAGCCTGCACACAAAGTCGAGTCCATCCGCTTTCGATCTACTGCCTACGCTGGCACTTCACTGCCAAAGAAGGCTGCATTTGCCAAGAAAGAGCTCATGGATGCCACAACTAAGAGTACAAATGCCTATGTCGTATACTCAAACGCGTTTGTGGCCAGAGAAGCTGTTAAGAAGTTAAACGGAACCATAGTACTGGATCGCCATCTACGTGTTGACGGGGTAGCTCATCCCGCGAAAATCGATCATCGTCGTTGCGTTTTCGTTGGAAATCTCGGCTTTGTAGATGATGAGAGTATGCTCGACCAAGGTGGGGAGAGCGAGCGGAAACGCTCCAAGATACCGTCTGATATCGAGGAGGGTTTGTGGCGACAATTCAGCAAGGCTGGCACTGTGGAGAGTGTGCGTGTGGTGCGAGATGAGAAGACGAGAGTTGGGAAAGGCTTTGCTTATGTTCAATTTCATGTGAGTACACCCCCGTCTCGGACTTGAAGCAATGCTAACGAAATTCAGGATACAAATGCAGTAGAAGCTGCCCTCCTCTTTAACGACAAAAAGTACCCTCCCATGCTCCCTCGCATCCTACGAGTTACTCGCGCAAAGGCCATCAAAAAGACGGCACTCGCCTCCCAATCCGCTCGTTCCGACTCCAAGCACCCTAAAAACGCTAACAAACCCCAAATCTACAATCCGAAACTCTCATCCCAAGTATCCTCCTTCCAAGGCCGAGCTGGAAAATTGTTGGGCAGAGCAGGAGCAGCGCAGTTTAAGAAGAGAGAAGGCAGTGGTGCAAATAGCATGGCGATGGGAAAGAGAGGTGATGGAAAGAAAGGCGAGTTTGGTGGGAAAGCTATTGAAGGAATCGCGAAGACACCTGAGAATATTGTGTTCGAGGGCTTTAGAGCTAATTCGAAGTCGAAGCCGAGTGGGCTGAAGTTTGGAAGGAAAGGGAGTGGGAAGAAGGGGAAGGGAAAGCCCAAAACGAGAAGTAGTATGCGTGGTAGTGCGTGGAAGAAGGGCGGTGGGAAGAAAGCATAGCGCAGAGGACGTATTTGGGATGTTTGGTGGCGCATTCCATAGCCTAGTATGGATCAGGAGGTAGCTGAGGTGTATATTGACTAGCTAACGTCCTAAAGCGGACTATCTTGCAGATACTTGGGCACAGGAAAATTCATACATGTGCTTGGGCCAATCTCATGTCTCGAGCCGAACCTTGAATTTCCTTGAAAATATTTGAATTCTTGCTACACAATCATAAGCCATCCTAACATATTTCCCAAAGAAATACTTCAGTTCGACAACACCCACTGAGCGCCCTTGACAACATTAGCCAAAAACTGCTCACCCCCCTGAATGCCCGGCATCAACCAGAAGTAATGCGGCAAACCCTCGTACTTATCACTCTTCGTCTTAACTCCCTCCTTCTTCAACATCTGCTCCAAAACTCTACCATCATCTCTCAATGGATCCTTCCCACAAGTACAAATATACGTTGGCGGGAACTTCCCCAAATCCTTGCTCAACGTAACGAACGTCTTCTCATCCTTGTAATCAGCCTCGACGGTTTCGAAGAACGTCTTCATGGAGCCGGCGTCAATGAGAGGAACACCGGAGCCGTTCTCCTCGTATGCAGTATATTGGGAGGCGTACTCGGAGGGGATGGAGGTGGGGTGTGCGGTTACGGGAACCATCGCCACGATGCCTTGAATGTGCGATCCCTTGCCGGATTTGATGACTTGGTCGGCGACTGTGAGAGCTAGCCCGCCACCTGCTGATGCTCCGACCGTGAACACCTTCGATTGGTCGCCGCCGATCTGGTTGGCGTTATGCCAGGCCTATTCCCCCATCAGTGCCCCTCCATCAAAAGCCTTGAAGTACATACCCATTTGTACGCAGCCAGGGAGTCATCCAACATTACTGGCAGCTTATGCTTAGGACCCAATCTATAATCGACAGAAACGATAACGCAAGGTGTATTCTTCGCAATGTATCGACACCAAGCATCCTCGGAGTCAAGATTGCCACAGAGGTATCCACCTCCATGGTAATACACGCCAATTGGCAGCTTCTTGCCTTCATGTCCTTGAGGGTTATATATACGGACTGGCACAGTGTCGGCTGTTTCGTCGCGAGTGTCCACGGTAGCATCTGGTGGCGGTGACTGAGCTGCAATGATGGCGCCGAGACCGTTGAATTGCTCTACGATTTCGGCGGCTGAGCCGTTGAGGCAGGTGCGGCCTCCAAGAGCTTTTTCGTACTGTCATGTGTTAATGGGCGAGGTAAAAGAGGAAGAGAGATTATACCTCAAGCCATTCTGGCGCATAGCCTTCAGTAGAGGGAGCTGCCATGTTGAGAGTTTGGGATCTGAATGTTGATGAGCCGGTTGTGGGATTTATAGTGCGTGATGGTCCGGAAGCGGAGGCCGAAAAGCGGTCTTATATAAAGAGAAATTGTTTGCGATGACTGAGGAAAAGAGGAACTCAAAACTAACAATAAATGCCAATGTCTTGGTAATCGCCGTTCAAAGAGCAGATAGATGATGAGTCCTTGGTCATGCACAGAGTGGAAGATGTTGATATGTCGGTCAACGAGCTTCTTCTGGTGTTGGTAGATTTGAACGACGCTGGGTATCACTGTCGATTACGAAATATAGGGAAGCAAGCAATATATACCTTTTTTGCGGCAGCCCATGGCAGAAATATTGACCTGCTTGTTCGCACCGAACCCCAAAACGCAATGGGGTGGGGTCAACTTGACACGCAGGGACCAAGCGCCAAAGTTAAATGAGATAACCAAACTTAACTAGGCAGGATTTTGCGCACGTATCATCCTTGCCTTCGATGGAACGGGGCCACAACATTACCGACTTATCCTGTGTCAAGATCAAGACGGCGACTTACCTGGACTTGATGACCACATGTCAGCGCCTTGCATTTCCCACATCATTTAATTCTTTTTAAATGATCAAAAGACAAGAAGTAACCTGCTTGGGGGCCAGCGGGAATGATTATCTTTATTGATCTCTGATGTGCTTCAGATGACGGACCAAAAAGGCCGAGGATGTTCGTGTTACATAGTTGTCAGCCTCGTGTGGGGTAAATTTAGCGCAAGGCTGCGATTTCCGGAATAAATCCACTCGTGGAGTCGCTTTCCTTGAGTCAGGAACACCGTACAGAGCCAACCGCATGAGGTGAATGGGGGAATACAGATTTGCATCCTCGGAGATTGAGAGGAATCTGGGTTATTGGGGTGCATTATCCGCATTTGGCAGCCGTCAATGCCTAGCGGGAGAGGCCTCGCACCAAATGAGGGAGACCGCAGAGTCATTTTAGCACCTTAATATCCACCCCATCTCCGTTGTTATAAGGCAATTTCGCAATGCTCGGCAACGTTCGTATGTATCGAAGGTGTTTCATCGTTGACACCGTCATTTGGACTTGACCTCGACCACCACACGCCTCACTCCGTCCAACTCTTCCCTGATCTGCTTCACAACAGCACCCTTGGCCCTCACAGCATCACAGAAATCCTCAATTGAGCCTCCTACTCCAAAATAAACCTTTTTGGCGGCAATCAAGGCTGTTTTCTCTCCGTCCGGCATTCCGTTCAGAAGAGATATGAGTGTCTTGGCGAATGATCTCAACGCAACTGGCGAGTAAATGGTCTCTGCTCCCAGGATTGTGAGGCGGGCAGCGCTTGGTCCCATACTCCGAAGAACCAGGGCCACGAAGTCCGGACTCCATGCCCCAGAAAAGAAGGATATGTTTATGTCATGTGACTTCAACGAAGAAAGGAACATCTCCAACAGGTCCGCGTCGATTTCAAGCTCTCCTTCAGGCTCCCAGGAATCTTTTCTTGTCACTTGAGCCCAAGATAGCAGAAGATTTGGCAGTGTAACCAACTGCAGGACTGTCGGATTATAGTCGGCAAGGCCAAGTTCCAGTGTGCTCGTTTGGTGTTCTGGAGATGGATCCAGAAGCCATTGAAAGACTGCCAAAGATGGGAGTGCAGTCCCGCATCCAAGCTGAAACGTGTTAGCACGATTTAGCAAATATGGAAAGGAAGGCAGTAAGGTAGAAATATACCTCCAAAAATCGTCCAGGGTATACTAAAACTTCCTCCCTCCTCCCATGCAGAACCTTCACAACATCAACAGAACTCTCCCAACTCTTGAATCCGCCTTCATAGACACCAGTCCTCACATCGTCTTTTCCCAAATTACCCAGACCCTCATCATCCTCCTCTGCCATAAGTTGGACTCTCACATCCCAAAGCTCTCTCCTGGGAATGGAAAGTTGATCTCCATTGTCCAACTTGACTATTAGAGTGCTATAAGCAATTTTTGACGGCAGAGCTTGAAGCATAGTCCCTAAATCATGACTTCGGGGAGGAAGTTGAGCCTGCCCAGCGATTGGAAAGGCCGAACTTGGAGCGCGCCGAAGCGTGCCAGTGTCGGCGGCATGGCTAAGTGGTTGAGAGGAAGATGGAACTGGGTCTGATATTGGCGTGTCTTCTATGTCGTCGCCTGAGAAAGAGAAGCTGAATCCTGACATTTTGGTCTTTGATATTGTTGATCCAGAGCTGCGCTTGTTAACGCGTGAGCCCGTTAGAATTTATATGCGGCAGAATTATCTTAGGAAGGCGGTGTGAGTACGATGAATTTCCCTGACGTCTCGCCTGAAGATTCAGGAAGAGTCGCATCGAGGCCCCCTTTAGCTGCGGTTCGCAAGTCTGGCCTGAATGCTTTAATTTCAGCTAAGCGAGCTAATTTCAGCCAATCAAGAAGCGAGGATTTTGGAGGAAAGGATCATTTTCCTTATTTATTATGATATATATTTACAATTCGGCTAATTAGGCTGGTGTAGGAATTAGTGCGCTTTTTAGTAAGTGCATTAATTAGAGTACTATCCTCTTGTCAGTTGAGCTGTATTTTGGGCGAAATATAGTGGTATTTCTAGGACCTATAGTACAACCTCTATATAAGAATATCGTTTGGAATTGCCTATATATTCTTGTAAGGGAGGTTTCTTATATAAAGGGAATTAATTAATTTGGCCTAAAAAATCGTAATATCGTCGTTTGATAAATAAGCTCTTACTATGTCCCTAGAGCGTGTGTTTGATCTCTTGAAGGTCAGTTTCGGGGGTACGTACGGTAGAATCGGAGTAGGTCCTTGAACTTGACGTCCTCACCTGCGGCAACTCGATTGTCCCATGTAGTCTGAAAATCAGGCGCTAGCGTAGCTAGAACGTCTAGGAAGTCGTAGACAGCGCTCTCCTAGTTGATTTCGACGACCTTGTTGCGTACTGCGTCGTCAAACGTAGTTTCGACGTTCATCAGCCACTTGTCAATGTCTGTGTCACGCCTCTGTGGTTTTGTGTATCTCTTCTAAGCTATCAATATCTCGCGCTTCGTGGCAATATCGGAAGGTTTGAAGTAGTCTTGAACCGCTATCATCATTTCTCGAGCGTTTTTGCAGTCGTACGTAATAGGAACATAGGCAGGGTCGATCGTTTGTTGGATAATCGACTTCAGCTTCTTCATAGCTTCTTCCTGTGGGTCGAATCGCTTGAGCTTGCGGTCGTAGAGCTTGATTGATAGCTCGTAGTCGAGTTTTTGTTCTGGATTGAGATCGGAGAGCCTAGTCGGGTGTAGGGTCCGAGTTGACGGTTGAGCTCCTCCGCCAGCAGCTATTTCAGCAGCAGTTTGTTGGTTCGATGCTGCGTCTTCTGGGGACACTATGTCGCTGGGCGTTGGAATGTCTGGTTCAGTGAGTACTGGGTTCAGCCCGTATCAGGGTTGATATAGTCCCAGAGACCGTATTCGTTTGCGGTCGTTTTCGTCTGGTTCTTCCAAGCGTCGTACTGCTTAGATTCCTTCAAGACTATCACAGATCGATTCGTAAGTGATCCTGACATCTTAAATGATATTGTAAGTACGTTATGGTCGCGGTGAGTTATCTTCGAGTAGGGGAATGCGGCAGCAGTAAAACCAGCTCGAATCGATCGTCTGAAAGAGCAACAAAAATCGTGATAGCAACAGCGGAAGGTAGTACGAGTCGACCTTATTGCAAGGCCGGGCTCATAACCGTCGAATCAGACGATATTGTGTGGTGAAATCATAGATTGAGTGATAAATAAGGAAGGAAGACTCGTAGGGTTGCCAGAACCCAGTTATATATTTCGTACACAAACCCGTTGCCACAGCAACTGCCAGCTCAACTGACAAAAACTAAGTTGCAGTTATTCCTCGGAGATAGCCAGTTTTCCAAGTGCCCAGTCTCTAACGGGGTTGCTCTTTGGCCATCCTGTAATATACCCTGTTGCGAGGCTTTCTCTACGGTAAGGTGAATACTGCTTATCGAAAATAAACTTCCTTTCCCTCTCGGTCATCTCCTCGCATTCTGCCCCCGACGGTCTCCCGTTCACAGTCCCAATCTCAGAATAATACGAGACGCTCCCTTTTAGAAAATCGAGAACTTCGGCCCACGATCCACTCATCAAGTATCCGCTCCATCGCAGAGTTAGCTTCCCCCCGGCACGACGAACCACATTTTGGAGCTCTCCGAGGTGGAAAGGGCCACTGAACTCTAACTGTTCCAGCTTTGGCCACTTGTTTAACAAGAGAACAGGGCCCATGCTGGCTGAGGGTTGTATCGCGTCAGAGTATAGGAAGTCAACGTCAAGGTTGATTCTCTGTATTGCAGTCGATTGAACAAGGCCTGACAGAAAATTGCAAAACGGTCTGTAATCATCTACTTCCCTAGAGGCCCAGAAATCGTCTCCTGTAATATTCCGCGGAAGAAATTCAAGGACTCTAAGATACTTTATACCAGCCTCTTGTACAGTCTTCTCGTGATCCCCAGGTAAAAGAAGGGACAAATCTTCTGGCGGCGGCGTCCAGATCTTAAGTCCAGTCAGTTGGACCCCTTCCTTGTGGATAGCTACAAGCAATCTTGGAATAACCTCGGCAGGTGGTAGCCCCAGCCCATGAACCCTCGCATCTTCCCAGTACTCTATAGGAGCAAGAAGCTTCTGCAACAGCAACTTTGGCTCGTCAAGGTCCTCGGGGAGAATGTAAGTCTTGGATGTCTCCGATCTTAGGTCGGTTGGGTTACAATCATGTATATCTAGCCACGTCGCAGTTGGCATTCGTGCCATGGCGGAGACAATGGCTTGGGGAAAGATTCCTTGTCGTAGAATTTTCTGATCCTCGTAGCACTGCTTATATTGTTCTTGAGCTCTTTGTAGCAAAGCATGGTTCGCATAATCCTGGTGGAATTCATGCGTAGCCACGTCTTCCCAGGATTCTATGATAGGTAACGCTTTTGCAATCGCATTCTGATAAACCTCCTTACGAGTTTCGTTCATTTCGGGGAAAAGGTCGATCGCTAATTCCCAGCTTTCAATATTATTCCTCAGCCTTGATATTTGGTACCTTGCAAAGGCGCGGAGGTCAGTGGCTAAGACCGAGTCGTAGAAGGCAAGATTGATTTGAATAGCACGGACGCCTTTGCTGATAGTGGGGTGGTGCGATATCTCCTCCAAGCGCGCAAGGGATAGCCGCGTCATATTAACTTTGATGTATCGTAAAAGAAGGTGTGAACTTGTATCGCGGAACCGCCGACATATTGAGCGGACGTTTTTGACTTCCTTAACATCAGCTCGAGGCAGGTCAAAGAAGTATAGTTCATGCTCGCCAAGCCCTCCCTTTACAAAGCCAAAAATTCGCATTAACAGTTCGTCTGGTAAGTCTAGGATGTTTAGACGCCTAAGTCTAGGACGCACCCGCTTGTTGATACTTATGCGGATAGAATCCCTCAAGTCTTCTAGCCTTCCCTTAGCGACGAGTAGCTTGGCAGCCTGAGCTTTGAAAAATGTCACTAGAGATCCTAAAGAGGTATCATTCTCTTCCGACTCCGCAGTAATACCAATACTTCGTATTTGGTTTTCTGCAGCGTGTTTCCCCAAGCTGTCAATCACTGAGTTGACCTCACGTAATTGCCACCAAAGGGCGTCCAATTCGAGCTCATCAGTAGCAACAGCTCCCGACTGTTCCATTATAAGGCTGATATTCTCTCTTACTTGTGTCGGTGAGCAACTGGTGCAGAAAGAAAGCCAAAAAAGCCAAATCTGTGATTAGGATTGTGCAGCCGGGGGCAGAAGGGATTCGGATTCGAAGAGTTGTTGGATTGTGCAGGAGGGAATAATCGGTCGAAGTGCGGCTAGATTGCGCAGTCTGAGGCAGGAGGGATTAATCAGTCGAAGCGTTGTTGGATTGCGCAGTTTGAGGACGGAGAGATTAATCAGTCGAAGTATTGTTGGATTGCGCAGTCTGAGGCAGGTAGGATTAATCGGTCGAGGTAGTTTGGATTGTGCAGTCTGGTGCGGAGGGATGAATCGGTCGAGTGTTGTTGGATTAATCCAATAATAGTCGGCGCTCGCCGACGATTAAATTTGATTGAAAGCGTAATAGTCGGCCGCTAACGCCTTAGCGTTCTCTCCTACAGGGGCCCTTCCCTATAGTCGGCGAACGCAGGGTGACGCTTTTCGCGAATCTTGTAACGAATCTTTTTTATTTTATATGTAATTCCTACCAATATAATTAATCCATTCTTTAAACACCCATCAAGAATGGCTCGACTAAGTTCCGCAAATCAGACTACCCATATCCGTGACCAACCTATCGAGGTCAAAACGGCACAGGCTCTCGAGTGGTTACGTAAGAACCCTGATGAGAAACCTACGACTGCAGCCCTATATCGAGAACAAGCAGTCAGTTCAGCAAGCTTGGAGGCGTGAAAGAAAGCGAATACAGGAAGGAAGGAAGTCTGGTGGGGCTGGCCATAATAGGATTCTGCGACCTGATCAACACCAAGCTATGATGTATCTTTAGCGTCCTCCAAGATTTCTTGGAAGGGAAACCCAACTCTACTCAAGCCAGACAATCTTGGCAAGGTCCAAGGTGTCCAAAGAAATATGGAAGACCTCATCTCCAATCTAAGCGGTGTTTCGTCGTCTTCGGAATGTGGTTCGGAGGAGAGGGGCCTACTAGGCTAGGCATCATTAGTAACACCGAAAACACAATGTCCTGCATCGATGAGAATACAGTACAACCTCTATATAAGAATACTGTATATAAGAATACCTGACCAATAAGAATATGTCCTTTGGTCCCCTTTTTTTTTTAGGTGAGCCAATAAGAATAACCTCGCTTATTAGAATATTCGTATCTAATCGGGGTCCCGAACCTTGGATCTCACCTAATTTTGCCTTGATATTCTTATAACATTATCACCACAAGTATCATCAGAATAGAGGAGAAAAAGCGTCGCAGAGCTCTTACTGATGCTGATCGATTGATCATTCGAAAGCACAATCAAACACACGCTCTAGGGACACAGCAAGAGCTCATTCATCAAACGACGATATTACGATATTTTAGGCCAAATTGATCAATTCCCTTAACATAAGAATACCTCCCTTACAAGAATATGCAGGCGATTCCAAACGATATTCTTATATAGTGGTTGTACTGTAGCTAGTTATTTAAGAAGCGTAAAAAACCAAGGAAGGAAATGAGTCCTTTATCTTAAAGAAAGAAAGAAATACAAGCTATATTAAATAAGAAAGAGGTGGTTGAAACTGCCTAATCGAGTATAGCCTGTATTTCCTCCTCTTTTGTGGTATAAGAGATCTCTTCCCCTCTTGTATTTTCAGCTCCTTAGACATCAGCTACAGTAAAAACTCGATATAAGGATACCCTTGGGACCGGAAAAAATTAAGGATATCAAGAGGATATATCCTTAGCTTTTTGGTAGGCTTCACCAAAAATAATCCCTGCGGGACCAGAGGATCGATCCTTATTACCAAGGATTTTAGTAGGGTATCTTTATATCAAGTATCCTTATAACGAGGTTTTACTGTAGTCAAGAATTCTATGATATTTCGCTCGAAAACCGTTTAAAACAACAGGCATTGCTCTTGTCCGTCCTCAGCTTCTCAGTGACCAGAATGAAACGTCAGTTGGGACCGTTTTCGGGGTGAAATATCGTAAATTCTTGACTATGTAGATATCTAAGGAGTGTAAAAAATTCAAAGCGGGGTAGAGCTTTCTTTATCCTGTAGGAAGACTAGTCCCAACAAGGAAAGGATCTGGGGTCCAACCAGCAGAAATAAATATAGATAGGATGGCTATAAACAAGGATAATAAACTAAACGCTATAGAGAGATTGTCGTCTGCGTTCAGGGCCCAGCCATTCACTAGGACTAAAGCAATGAGTGAGATTGAGATCCATCCCAATAAGTGGTCCGGCCCCATTATTTGTCGTCCGATTATCTGTATTCCCCATCGAACATCATTCGAACGCAGCCTCGTTCTATCATCCTGCCTGGCTCGAAGATCCGTAAATCGTCGTTGTTTTGGGATACGTTGAAACCAAAACCTTTCCGCCGATTGGTGGTTATAGAGGGAGTGGATGAATACAGAGCGAGGAACTGGTGCCTCCGTTGGTTGACTGGGCTCAAACTCATATTCTTTGGCTTTAACGAGCGATTGTGGCGGTAGCGAATTTGGTCCATCCAGAATCCCGAACACGCCGTCACTCATTACAAATTTGATGTATTTAACATCAGTGACCGCAAGGCCGCCCGTCAGCCATCTGAGGTTAAAAGTATCGAGAGAGCGAACGAAGCTGTGATAGCCTCTCGGATGAGCTTGAAGGATTCACCATCTGTTGAAACGTTGGAGACGTCGACTTCAATGACTTCCGTGTTGCGTCCGCTACTTACGCATAGGTCAATGAACTTCTGCTCGTTAAATGAATGGCAATTTGCCTCGAATGAAGCGAGCTCCTGCAATAGACTTTCTAAGGATGCTCGTTCCGCAGGAGCTATAGTGAGCATAGCTGCGATCATTCCTTCCATAGTACAAAGGAAGTCAACGACCGCGGGTGTCTTTGGGCTCAGTTCATGACGGCGCAAGCCCCTCAAAAGCTCTGGAATACGGTCCGCAGCGGAGGAAAATCCTACACAAACCAGCTCTTCGAGCTGGAAAAGATTTTGGTCATCCTCTTGTTCCAGTTGTCCTCTTTCCCAAGGCTTAGAGCACAAAATAGAGTGAATCCATGCAAAGCAACATCCAAGAGAGAATATATCCGACAACGGGGTGCTAGACTCTTTAGCAACCTGCTCTGGTGCTAGGTATTGATCGGTTCCTTGAAAGGTTGTAATGGCCCCGACAACATACTCCTTACTGATGCCGAAGTCGGCAATGATTGGACGAACTTTGGGGAGTAAAAAATCGCCATTTGATTCATCCAACAAGAGCAGATTATCAGGCTTCAAATCCTTGTGTTTAATTGAGTTCTCGTGCAGGTGCCTGAGTCCAAGGATACATTGCTCAACGATGCTTGGCCAAGGATCAAGGTGGTGCGGTGTATACCAGAGGCAAAGTGAACTTTTTCCATCCGTAGAATTGGCAATGCTCTCAATGAATCTCTGGAGGGATGCCTGGGCCCATGGCTCGGTCACTAGGAAGGTGGTATTGAGCCATTGTTCTTGGTCGATGGTATATGCCTCTCGCAGCCTTAAAATATTTGGATGGTCGCAGAGTTGAAGGTGCTTTATCTCATTGTGCAATCTCTCCTTCGCTCGTATGTCACCCAGATGTATTTCCTTCACTGCGAAAGCCTCGACACGGGCGCGCCGTAGCATTCCTGATGTCGCTGTCAAAGTCGCTCTGTACACTGCTCCTTGCGCACCGTTGAAACTCGGGTGCTCATCGTCTCTAATGTACGGGACAAGAGCCTTCGTGGGATATGTTTTGAGTTTGTTTCGATCGTGAGGGTCTGGATTGTGGTTGTGTATGGGTTCAAAGAAGGCTGGTGCAGCACCTGAAAGATGTTAGCCTGTGTCAATTGAGTACAAGTTTGAGGGTTGACCTCCTAGCATCTGTTTTTCGTTGTCGCATGCGATGTTGAAGGCTGGTCGCCATCGTTGCTGAAACCTAGCATGCTTTTGGGATTTCTCAAGAGATGAAAGAGCAAGAAAGATATTCGGAATGAGAAAAGGCTTCAAGGCAGCAGATGAGAACCTGCAAGGCGCAAGGCGGACTAGGTCGCCTACCCTGCCATTAGCCTCGTATGGCTTTCACAGCCCCAACAACAAAGCAACATTTTCACTCGGAGCTACTAGATATATCGTTTGACTCGCCCTGAAACAACAAAAAGAGGTATTTTCGAATCCAAAATTTGAGCAATGGGGTAATTCGGGCTTGCCGGCTGGTCAAACTCCCAGTACACTGAAGAACGGTCAGGGCCGATCAGTCTGAGATCGGCAAACGCCTATCTACACAGCGCTCACCACATACGTCTCTACCACCCAAGACAGTCGAGGACGAAGCATCTAATGCCGGTGACGCTGGAGCTGGCACAGGCTTACAGTTTTCCAAGGGACGGAGGTTTGTTCTAACATTGGGTGGCCGCATGGGCCTAGGGCCAAAGTGCGTCAAGGAAGGCGACACTCTCGTCCTCTTCCCAGGAGGAAAGACGGTGTATATGCCAAGGGGAAAGGCCAAGGTCAGAATTGGGAGCTGATTAGAGAATAGTATGTTGAAGACCTTGAGGATACTTGGAGATATCCAATCTGACTGCACTACAGCTACGTTCATAGAATCATGGATGGAGAAGCGATGAAGGAAGTCATGACTCGGAGTGAAACCTTCAGTAGTGCTTAAACGACCAAGAGCGTAAAGAAAGGGGAGCTCTACTCCTTAGATGGCAGTCCATCTCTTGAGACGAGAACTGACGAATGCAAGTTTATTAAGACCTGATAATTCTCCCTCATCTGTTCTCCCCATCATCGCTCGTTCTTCTTTAGCCCTTCGACGCACATACTCGGTCACACCTCATCTGCCACAATCTCTCAACCAGCTTCAACATCCATCTTATCATTAAACCCATCACCCTCTTCATCGTCTCTCAGCTCTACCTCGGGGCTATCGCTCTCTTATGGAGCGTCAATGTCAAACTAGCCGGAGTCACACTCACAGCAGTAGGCTACACTTACAGCAGCGGAAATGTACCAGCATGTATTGTCGTTGCCGGTACGGTCATAATTTGGCCATTCTCGGTAGCATTCATGTGGGAGGTCCGAATGCAGAACAGAACAGCTCTCCTATTAGACGTAGAACTGATAGACATGAGGTCTGGCACGATCTTGGTAACGGAACCGTGCTGAACTACTCGACACGTCGATACAGAAGTACGGAATCTTGCACAGCGTCTGGGATAACAAAGGGTACGTTTATACCGCAATGAAAAATGCCACTAGACAGAATCATCTGACTGTTTATCTTCCTTTTCTTCACTCAAGCGCAATGAAGATCCGAGTGACTTCACTGCTGTTTGGACTGAAAGAGATACTGCTTTTGACTCGTAAACGCAGGTGTGTATCTTGGAATAACGTGTGGCGTGAATGGTGATTGTGTTCAGGACGATGCAAATGCCAATTCTCAGAAGATGATTGAAACGTTGCAGAGTGGTCAGGGCGATCATGTCTGTACGGCTTTCACGCCAATGGATGGAGATGACAAGAGTGTCAACAGTTAGTAATTCCCCAAGCAACGTTCCCATCTTGGCCGAATACGCGAGTTCTACTCCCGATCTATTTCGAGAGAAGCTGTCTTTCAGGCGGAACCTTGTCTCTCATGAACCCGACTCAGGTATCTTTCTTTCCTTATGGATCAAGTGCTGACTCCGACATTATCGTAGTTGTTGTCACCCCGATGCGTACCAGAGGCCCAAGCAGCGCCTACACTGCTTGTGGTTCGTGGGAACACGAAGGGCACCAGATCGGAGGATATCGTCTTGCTTCAGATTGAGTGGTTTGAGTAGGAGCATCGATGAAGGAAGAAATTCTTGAGCTAAGGTCGAGAGCTGGCATTGAAAAGGCTTTTATAATTTTTGTAATGAAATATTGTCACAGCAATATTCAAGTATTTCAAGCTTTGCATTCGACAAAATCGATCTCGGCGGGCTCTAAAACCCTGGATCCGCCGAGCGGGATATCTGACGGTGTATGTGCGTACGGGTCTGTATTGAGGGATTCCCTACGTGGATGCCCTGAGTAAAAACAGCCTTTGCGCCGAGACGAGCCGTCAAGACTTCCTGCAGCGAACCAAGGACTTCGGTTTCATTTCTATTATTGAGTCGAAGAAGACTAAGGGAGTTGAGGTATTGCGTTCTCCTGCTGATGACTGCTAAGAGCATGATTCTCACTAACAAGTCTTTTCTCGCGCATAGGTAGTAGCGAAGTCAGATTCTGTCCTGGGCTTACCAGATGACCAAGAGAGAAGGATCACCTTGGACACTGACCACACTGGGGTATGCAAGTTCTGGGATCCGAGGGGCAGGGCATTTGAGCATGTGAAAGAAGAAATTGTGGAGATGGCGATTACGTCTGGAGCGCGGCTGGCTGCGGTCCGAGCCACAGGTGAGCGATACATAGTGTCGACTTTGACCACCATATGACTAGCCTGGTTCTCTCCCGTCTACACACCGCTGGGTCTGGTACTGCAGGCTCCCTGCATGCCCCGATTACTACTCTGCCTAGTCCTACAAGACAAACTTCCTACTTCACTTGAACGAGACGCCGGTTCATTGCGAGGATGCTACTACTATGACACACGAGGGACGACGCCAGTTGGCAAGAGCTTGGAGAGAGGAGACCGCATTTGATTTTGAGTGAGCCAAAAAAGAGGGCACCTGAGAGGAGAGATTGGAACGGATACAAAAATATCCCAGAGAGCACTTGTGGTTAAAAGGAATTGATGGTTGATATATATGTTGCGCATAATTCTGTTGGGCGGTGCTTCACAATCCTACTAGCAGTTGGGTGCGACCGCGGTTGCAAAAGTGGTCCAACTTGAGAATAGCTTCTATTGCTGATTACCTACAGAAAGGAACGTGGTCCAAAGAAACACTCGAGCCTTCAAGCACATGAGTATGTCGGTTACAATCCCTTATGGATGCTATCCTATGCCCAGCCCAATGGTCCCAAAGCCATATGTTTTCCGTTGCCGTTGAACGTCGCTGTCTGCGACAAGTCCACCCGTTCCTTCGTAGCCTTTTGCACTTTCTCTGCCCATTTCGGAGTTATTTTGGAATCGTAATGCCGCCATAACTTTGGCATGAACTGGACGTCCTGAATACAATATAACAATAGGTCGTTGGACAACGGACGAGCATTAAACACCTCGTAACTTCCACCACGCTCGGGAGCGAATAAGTTCCGTCCTTTCTCCTTGGCTCCTATCCACGCCTGTTTCTCGCCTGCAGTCAAGGACAAATCTCTGTCGATACATTTAGACAGTCCATTAATGAACTTCTTGGACCAGTTTCGTGTGGCGAGCTCCATGAGTTGGATGTCATGGATACCAGCAAGGTTGATACGAAAATGGCGGAACAGTACATTAGAGTCGCAGCGGACGTCGAAGAAGACTTTAGGAATAGAGTCAGACTCCAGAATCCCTTTCAGAGTTTGCCCCGTGGCTCCAGCAGTTGAAAACGCTTTATCGCCAAGAGTGTGGATATCGATTAGGTACGTCCGACTGTCTGGGGAGACGAGTAACTGGAGAATGGATATAGAGCCGTGTTGAGAGAGATTAATCCCTTCAACATCAACATACAATGACGGCGGACTGGTGGGTAGATCGGTCAGGGTATCAACAAGATCTGCCACAGCGGTACATGTGTCGACAAGGTCGCTGGCCATTGCAAGGATCGGTTTGCTGATAGAGAAAGGATTGCGAGATGTCTGATGAGAGGTATCTGGAAGGGTGCTAGCAGAGCTGGGATAAGGAGGTGGCAGCAGCATTCAGGGAAAGACGTGGCAGCCGCCTCAAATATTTTCAAAGTGACAAAGAGCATATCTAAAACATGGAGGAGATTGGTCGATGAATTTCTGAAGAGTCTAAGCTAATGCAGTGCGCTGAAAGCATTGAATGCTGCAGTGGGTCAACGCTTGGTACTGGATTGACAGCGCCATGAGGCTGGGCATTTGGAGGGTATAGGTGGAGATTTCGGGGAAAGTTGACAAGTACCCATTCCTGGAGAAACATTTAGGACCAATACCGTAGAAATCGTGGACGAGAGTTGCGACCAATGAATGTCTTACGTGTGTGGCTTTCGCGCAGTCACTATAGCCACATGAATACCACGAACCAACTGTCTCGGCAGAATTCCGCGCTCAAATCTTGCGGACAGTCAATTTTGGAGAGGAATTTGCGTAGTAGGTGGAGTGAGGAAGTTACTCGTATTTTAAGGATGGGATGGGCGTGCGCGATGGGCCGGCTTGAATATTAAATCACAATGAAAGTAATGCAGAACTCCATCTCTTAATACCCTCGAGTTTCTACTCTTGAAATTACGGATATTGGGGGAGGTATAGGACGAAATGGTACAGCAGATCGATCTAGTTTCATTGGAACTTCCACGCTGATCACTCATTAGCTGTCGAGCTAGCCAAACTCGGCCACAAAGTGACTCTATCCGACATCTCGTCTTCCGAGCTCAAATTGGCAAGAGAATGTGCAAAGAACGAGAAGGTAGAGTTAGAACATATCACATATCATCCAAGTAGACGCCAGCAAGCTTTGTTCAACCTTCTCTGCGTTCAGAGAAGAGCAATATGATATCGTGCTCCTCTTGGCTCCTCTATATCACTTGCTAGAGAAAAATGAACGAATCCACACTATCCAGGACTGTGCGAGCATGCTTAAAAAGAGTGGTATCCTCATAGCTGCATTCGCGACGAAATTCGCTCATCTCAGAGATCTGGCACAGCGAGATCTGACGAGACTTTTCAAGTAGAAAGAGTTTTATGCTGAGTATTTGAAGACTGGAAGTACACTCGGAACCCTTCGACGACGTCGCATCATATACATCCTGTGGAGATTTGTAAACTGTTCGAAAAGGTAGGGCAGCCGAAGTTGGTGATGCAGCGGATGATTGGGTCTGAAGTCTTTCTGGGGGGTGGCCTGTGGAAGAATTTGAATGGATTGAGTGAATAGGAGTATGAAGGTGGGTGAATGTCGTTTGGGAGAATGTGGGAGATGAGAGTGCCTTGTCTACTTCCGATTATATCATTGTTGTAGCGAAAAAAGGCATAGCGTCATCAAACTTGATGTTATTTCACGTGTTCGGCACCCGCAGGGCTCTTGAAGATCTTGAACGAGCAACTAACACTTGAAGCGGCAGTGGAATACATTTGCATTCGTACATTATATAATGGGTATATTGTTGGTCGTCTTAAATCATTCAACCTCTCATCTGAAGCCGCCGGGCCCTCCAGGTCCACCTCCATGCATCCCACCACCACTTGGCCCTCTATGATGCCCACCATGATGTCCTCCCGGTCCTCCAAATCTACCACCAGGACCTCCAAAGCCACCTTGTGGTCGCCCAAACCCGCCGCCTCCATGGTGTCCTCCAGGTCCTCCAAAACCACCATGATGGCCTTCACCATTCCCGCCCGCCTGATGAACCAATCCTCCCGGAGCACCCCCAAACTCGCTTTGATACCCGCCTCTATTTGCTCCCGCATGATGGATCAATCCTCCAGGTGCGCCTCTAAATCCTCCTGGACCTCCATGGTGCCCGCCATGGTGCCCGCCATGTGAGTGATGTGATTGATGACAGTGATGGCCGGGTCCGCCACCGAATCCACCTTGAGGGCCTTGGTCGAATCTTCCAGCTTGTTGGACGAGTCCGCCTGGCGCAGCGTTGCCGAATTGATGTTGTTGGTAGGGTGGTGGGTTGTCCTGTTTGGTTTTGTTAGTAAAGTAAATGGGGAGATTGGGAAGGAAGGGGAGACGTACGTAGCCGTTATTGGTTTTCTGTGTTTTCTTCTCTACTTGTTGTTCCACTTTGTGGATAATTGTCTCGAGGAGTGTCATTCTGCCTCTGTATATTCTCTCGGAGGCAAATTTCAAGTCGTGGAAATGATGGAATTGAAAACTGGATGATAATGAAGTGATTGAAAAGCTGTAAGTAAAATATATGCCAAAACACCAATCCAAAAAGAAGTGGGAAGCAAGACATATATACAACATGCAACCTACTCTACCGGCAGTGCATAAAGAAACGCAAAATCAACACAAGTCACAGCCGGGCCGACCCAACCTCATTCATCAGCCTCATACGTGGTTACCCTTCCACAGTTGAAGAAATTCAAATATACTTTGTGGCTGAAGTGGGAAAATTTCGTTGCAACCCAGCACTTGACTCGTTTGTGGGACCGAAGCTTCTTGGCGCGAACTTACGCGCGTTGGAAAGCGTGGACGATTGTGGGGACATGAAAGGGAGGCGGGGAGGGAGGAGATATTAATAGATTAGAATAGATTGTGACGACTTAAGTGAGGACTTATGGACTGGGATGCAGAAGCTCGAGAGAAGACTTTAGCCGATCAATGAAAGCCCGGAAAAGGGTCTCATGAGAGTCATGTGACCTGGAGGTTTTTTGGCGCCGACGCTTTACTCAGCCATGGCAGGAAAAGCCTGGCCAAAACATGATAAATCCATTCTGTATCCCTATAGAAGAGGCATGTTCATATCCTCTGATCTGATTTCTTGGTGGCGTGTCCAAATCCCTAAAATCTAAATGTAAAATCCAAGACGTGTCTTGTAGCGCAGACATTCCATCAAGAACCGCTTTCTAATGCGCCAAAACTCCAAGTATACGCCAAACCTCTGCCCAAATGTTTTTTTGCTTTTATATCCAACGCCATCTAATTATCTGCGGGCAAGGCCATTTACGCCATTCAGGCCATTGGAGATCTTTGGCCACACAACAGCTTTCTCCAATGCCTGCAAAACATCTGCCTTCAAATCCTCCGCATCTTCAATACCGCAGCTGATTCGCACTAGATCATCATACACACCGACGGCCTCTCGGCTCTCCTTGGGAATACCAGCGTGCGTCATGCTGCTAGGGACTTCGACCAAGCTCTCCACGCCTCCCAAACTTTCAGCCAGTGTGAAAATGTTGGTAGTCTGGCAGAATCTCTCTGCAGCGGCTGCGCCGCCCTTGATTCTGAAAGATAACATTCCTCCACCCATACCATTTCGGTGTTGCTTGCGAGCAATCGCGCGGTGAGGGTGAGAGTCCAGACCGGGGTAGTTGACGGCAATAACGTGCGGGGAAGCCTCCAACGCCTTTGCGACAGTCGTAGCATTGACAGTAGCTTCTCTAGCTCTCAAGTGCAGTGTCTTCAATCCTCTGTGTGCAAGCCAACTATCGAATGCCGAAGGAATGGCGCCAATGGCATTTTGCAAGAAACCCAATCGCTGTTTCATGGCATCGGAGTTGAATGCTGCTACGCCCATAACGACATCAGAGTGTCCGTTGATGTATTTCGTCACGGAGTGCACGACAATGTCGGCGCCATGGTCGAGTGGGTTCTGTACGTAGGGGCTGAGGAAAGTGTTGTCGACTACAACCATGATACCATGTTCATGTGCTTGCGTCGCGACGGCTCTGATATCGACGAGTCGCAATGTAGGGTTGGAGGGCGATTCGATCCAGACGAGTTTCGTTTCTGGCGTGATATGGTCGCGGATATCAACTTCAATCTCGGGCGTGAACGTAACCTTGACTCCATGTGCCTTGGCCACTTGTGTAAAGTATCTATGGGTTCCTCCATAGACATCAGAAACCGAGATGATGTGCGATCCTGCTGCAAGCGATTGCAGTATGACAGCGGTGGTGGCAGACCCGGAAGAGAATGCGAGAGCGTATTTTGCGTGCTCAAGAGCGGCGATTGCCTTCTCGAAATTATCGCGATTGGGGTTCGCAGCGCGCGAGTATTCGTATGCGCCTACTGGCTTGCCCACGGCAGTTTGGGCGAAAGTGGTAGAGAGGGAGATAGACTCGATGACAGCACCGGTTACGGGGTCGTGAGGAGACCCGGCATGTACTGCAAGAGTGCCAAAGCGGTGGACTGGAGAGGGAGCACGCGGAGGCGTCTCAATGGGGTGGTCGGTCATTGTCATTTTGGAGGTTGATTTGAGTTTTTTTGGGATCGGCGGGGTATTGCGGGGTCTGAGGATTTCTTTGAGAGTTTGTTGAGAGGGAAAATGAGGTTTAAGAAGAGGAGCTGGGAAGTTTTTACAATGAACGGGAGTGCAGAGGAAGCGGGGAAGGATGCGGTGGAATGATTTATGTAAAAGATTCACTTGTTGATGGAAAACTCTGGATATGATTGATAATGAGGTGCTCCAATTCATCATTTGAAATACGAGTAAGGCTAGCCTAACCCCTTTTAGGCAAAAAATTGGAACAAAGGGACAGAAGGAAGCACGCAATCGAATTCAGCCTCATGACTATTGTTTCCTAGTATTTGTCACCGGAAAGGCGTATTTTAATGATATGATAATCCAGCCTATTGCCGTGGAAAAAGAGGGATACGGACGTTGTACCTGACAGCTCAGAAATCTTGCACCAGAGGCTTGTAACACGGAACGTACGAGTTTTGACTCTCGGAAGCCGCAATGACCCGGTCCGCCTGCCTAACGATGCGACGTCAGTGTCAAGGGACCAACAACAAAGAGGCTATGCCAAACGGCTTCTCAATTGTTCACTCCAACGATGTATAAACGTCTGGCGAACACAGGCTCAACCTGTTCCTTGACCTCTCTCTGTTATTAGACGCGCAATGCCCCCAAGAAGATCACATAAAAAGTCAAAGGCAGGCTGCCAAAGATGCAAGAACCGCAAAATCAAGGTCAAAGGCCCCCTATTCAACAGCGTTTCTTGGTTCTAACTTACGTACAGTGCGATGAGGTGCATCCAGTGTGCGGAAACTGCGCAAAACATGGAGTATCCTGCGATTTCGAAGCTTCCGAATCCCCTTCGGCGTCGACCCCCTCGATCCAATTCGTTAGCGAGTCACTAAGCAGCTTCTCTTCTGCTTCTAAGCCGCAATCAACGAATTCCTCAATGGTACCGATGTACCGAACTCCCACCGACATAACGAGGTCCAACACAAGCCCTGCGGCTACTCGATCATTGGAGCTCAAGCTCATGCATCACTACACAGCGTCCACTTCGCAAACCCTTTCGGATAAAGAGGAACAGAAGGTGGCTTGGCAGGTTGATATACCGTCCATTGCATATAATGCACAATACCTGATGGATGCCATCTTGGCTGTTTCAGCACTCCATCTTAGATCTTTCAACCCGGAAGACCAAGCTTTGGTCCAAGCATCGCATGCGTATATGGCTTCAGCGCTGGCACAATACTCCGAATTGCTGCGAGAAGGTCGTCTTTCCGAGTACAACGCAGAAGCACTGTTCTCAACCTCCGCTCTGATAGCCTTCCAAGCTTCCGCCTCACGAGGATTCGACGACCAAGAGCAGGGATACATTCTCCCGCTCGCTTGGTTCCATTCCTTCCAGGGAGTCAAGACGATGATCATGGCTAGTTGGCAGTGGCTACGAAACAGCGAAAAGGTATACCCAATTATTGGCGGACAGCCCGCTCTGTCACTGGACTTGGACCCCGATCCCAAGACGTTCTTTTCTCCTCTCTTAGAAGGAATGGCTGTTCAGCTGCTCAATGAACCGGAGCAGACGCGAGCAGAGACAAAGCAAGCGTATGAACACTCCGTTGCGTTTCTCAATTGGGCACATCAGAAGCCCGAGCGTACTCGCATACTCAGTTTTGCGGCAACGGTCTCTCGGCGATTTGTGGAATTGATTGGCCAGCAAGATCCTCGAGCTCTAGTCATTATCTCATGTTTCTTCGCTATGACTAAGGTGGTTGATGATGTTTGGTGGTTGGAAGGTGTGGCGAAGAGGGAAGTGATGGGTATCTTCAGCCTACTGCCGCAGGAATGGTGGGGAAAGATGGAGTGGCCGTTGCGAATTGCGAATCATATGGGAGAGATGGATGAGGTGACTTGGGGCGTGAATTGGTCGGAGAATGCAACGGATATTAAAGAGGAGGAGGGTGGAGATGTCAGGGCTCATATCGATATGTTGGCACAGCTTATGAATGACCAAGCGCCCCCGATGCCACCGGATTGAGAGGATAAGACTGCAAGGTTATCTTTACCAGATGTGCAAGTCTTCCACTTGCTGCATAGGGGAATGCTGACACGGAGACCAAGACTGGGGCAATGTGGCGTATTGGACCCCTCTGCGCTGTGACGCGATGAGTAAATTCACTAGAGGAGCTGAGCCTATTGGGCTGGATTCATCACTACGAATTATGGATATCTACCGCGCCATCTCACGGACAAGCTATCAATATGGATGAGCGTTGAGCAGATGAAGGATACCGACCAGGGAATACCTCGGATCGAGGAGCAGCAGGGCGTTGTAAGATGCTGATGGTTGTGTACAGGACATAGTTGAATATTTGCGTTGACTCAAATACCCTCTCAGTTCTTTTTTTCGAACAATGAAGCAAGATCTCGCAATTTATTTTCATAACTTGGATTTCCAGTGGTGGTTGCTCAACTCAATCAGCAGCCACACCTTCAACTCAGCCGATTGGCCCACCCTCAACACGCTTCCCGAGAGGTGGAAATAGACTCGCGGGCAAATGATCGACACTGGATTCAATGGCAAGATCTTTATTGTCACGAGTTGTTTCAAACCTATCTAGATTAGTAGATTTGATCTTGATTGCGGAGAAATTTCTATTTTAAAATCTCTCGTTAAAATATGCTTCTTGTTTGTTCCGGAAAGATAGCCTCATGATCCTCTGGCATGGCTTTCAATTTGACACCTCTCATTCGGCGAGCTGCTATAAACCTCGGCGACGAGAAACACAGTTGCCCCGGATTTTCATTCATGCCTGTTGTGATGGACGTCCACTTAATCTACATGCGATTTACCTATACGGTTCTCTTGGCAAAGATCAAGCATAAGAAAATAATCTCCCTTCGTTCAAAAGTTTCTCTACCAAATGTGTTGTCTGTTCAACGTCAAATGAAGATCTTAGGTTTTCTCGCACGTCTCCCTTGCCTCAATTGCTCGTGCTGCTACCCTCAATGTCGGGTCCGGCCAGACATACAGCACGAGCACAGCAGCATACAATGTCGCCTCCTCCGGTGACACAATAATGGTCTACCCAGGAACTTACTCCAAGAAACTCTCCATCACCAAATCATCCATCACAACCAAAGGCTCGATCTACCCCTCCCTCAACCCCTCGGGAAATGAAGCAGTTATGACCTACGCCACCTACGCGTCTGCATACAGATCCGACAATTCTTCTACTGCCCCCTTAGTCTCCGGCTCCAATTTCAAGATGTATAACATGAATATCACAAATGCGGCTGGTACGGGAGGCCAGGCGGTGGCGTTGAGCGCGACGCCATCTCCTCATAATCGCCATCACATTAGTCAAACCCATCAGCAACAAAACAAAGTTTGAGGGGTATAGTGGTCTGTGCAGCTTGAAGGGCATCCTTAGTTCATTGAGTTTCCATGCTAGACGAGATATAAATGATGAATTTTGACTTTCATCAGATTCTCCTATAGCTTTTAAATACAAGTACGCCTAACCTTTTGTGAAAACTGTAGGTGCTAGTACTGGGAACTGGTCGAGAACCTCGTAAAGAAGGGCTCGGAAAACCCCAAGTTGGGACTTTGCAACCTCGTTCCACTATGCCAGAAAAAGAAGTTTGCAATACAGAGTGGACTTCCGTCAGCCCAGATTCTCAAGTATTCTACCAATCGTTTCCGCTGATCGTCGACGAGGTGTTTCATGAAAGTCGATTGCCCGACGCTGCCTTTCCATTGACCCAGTAGATATCACTACCGATCTTTAGCCAATCCGAAAGGTTACTCCAGGATTGTTCCGCTTCCGGAGCTCCAAATGCCCATTTGAACGTCTCAGGATGTGCCTCGCCAATATCTTCATACCAGTTTGTCATTTCGGGGTAGCCCAGCCTTTGAATTATTGTAAGATTATTCTGTACAGAGGCTCGTAGTTGTTCCTTGGCAGCGTCAGAAACACTAAGTATTTCAATGCCTGCTGTGATTTCCTGAGTTTGGGGAGTACCGACGACTCTCTCGCTTGCACATCTGCTCCTAACTTGCTCGCCACCTAAGCTTCCAGGCCTCTAGAACCCTTTTCCCTTCTGTAGCTGCCGTGAGACCTTCGGCCCTGGTTCTGGCCAATCGGAGCGGCTCTGGACTGACCGGGAGCCTCTTTTGCGCTCTCGCTTGTTCTGTAGTCTCCTTTGAATAGCTTTGCAGGCCCGCTAGATAAACTGGCCTACTGATGAGCTTTCTAGCCTGGCCTGAAAGGCAGCGACCCGCCCATCGAGGTATAGGTCGAGCGGCGGTGTATATGTCTCTGTTTCTAGGGCTCTAGTTGGTGTGGCTTCATAGGAGCCTGCTATGGCCCGCTGGTACTTGTTCTAGATAGCTGGAGCCTAGCTGCTAGGCCTTTAGGCTTGACCGAGTTAGACGGGGCTGGTGAGTGCTAAGCACTAGCCCCGTAGGCTAGGGCAGGCCGTACTACTACGGAGTAGATTTGCCGGAACCGGGCAAATGATGCTCCCAGGTGGAAGCGGCTATTCTCGTTGGTGCTCCTGTCTGCGTGGTGGCCTTGCGCTGGACTTTCCTGAGGTGGCTGTCCAGCGAAACGTAGTATCGAGCCAGACACCTGGGACCCTGATAACCGGGGAAGGGAGCTTGTCTATTTATTCTAGGTGGACGCAAGCCGCTAGGTAAACCGGTGGCTGCGAGTAAAGTGGATCAGCTCGTATTTAGTCGGAGCGAATTTCATCCCATAACGTCTCGCTCAGTCTAGGCACCTAGAGTGGCTATGAGGATGAGGATTATTGGTTTGGTGGTTGGCATTGCCGGAGGTTGAAATGAGATGATTTTCTGTACACTGATTTTCTTTGGAACTTCGGAGGGGGGAACTCTGAAGCCTTAAGAGAGAGAAGACACTGAGAGACAACGGGATTCTTAGACACCATGGCTGGGGCTTGGAGAGGCAATTTTATATTCCTGACACTTAGCCTTGCAGCGACTAACATAGTTCTATAGCTTCTCAAGAATACCAGTTTCGTGTAGCTAATGTGGTGGAGTCAATGCGGACCCACAAAAGCTCCGATCTTATTCGTTTATATGAACGACCTCCGCCTTATTATTAGCCACGACCGGTTTTGGCAAGCGAATAGTACAGTAATCTAATTTATATACTTCTTTTTCTGTATAATTAAAATATTAATATTTCTTTAAATATGCTTGGATAGAATATAATTAGAAAGTATTTAATGACTAGCGTTCAACAGAGCGGCGCAAACCCAAATCCGACACAACCACTAGCAATGCGATATTAAGTCCTCACTTGAGGCGTTGATACTGATGCAAAATGAGCAACTGTTTAACGAGGGTTAAAGAATCAATTGGTCACACTGGTGAGCAAAACGACAAGAATTTACAGAACAAATGGGCGATGTAAATTATCTAATGTCCAAGCAATCTTAACGTTCTCACACCTTATCAACAATCCTACTTGGATCCATGTGGAACCCCTTGATGGTCCCCTGGAGCGCGGCATCCATGTCGACTTCCTCAACCTGCTGCTGGATGCCCTTCCTCCTATTAACCAATTCCTTCGCGACGTCCTTCCAGGTCAGTGTATCCCTCTTCTCGCCATCCCAAAGCTCCTTTCCTTGCTTTGTATCCACACTTTCTAACATCCGATTTCTCTTCCTGATCACACCGTCAGCGATCACCATCTCGATATCACCAGGGCTGCTGTGAAGGACAATGGCCGCGATGGGATCGTGCTGAGCACCGCAAATCATGGATGGGCTCATGGCATCGAAGACGACGATATCCGCGACCTTCCCGACGGCCAAGCTCCCAATCTTATCTTCCATCTGGACGGCCCTTGCTCCCTGGATCGTGCCCAGATTGAAGACTTCTTCGACAGTCTTGTACACTGTCTTCGGTACTAAGCATTTCTTAACAAAATCACTAGAGTGAGAACCACGAGCTGATTGAAGCAGAATTCGCATTTCGGAGACGATTGAAGCGCTGTTTATAGAGTTACAGTCCACACCCAATGAGCATTGAGACTGCACATCAATGTCCGGTCGAAAAGCCACCGATTCCCCAAGAGACAACTGGAGTTCTGTGGACGGGGTGGTAGAAACGAAGCTGTTTGTCTTGCGGAGAAGCTCTGCATCAGACGGCGTGGATCCTGTAGCGTGAGAGATTATGACGGAGGAATCCAGGATGCCGTAGTCGTGCAACAGCTCAGGGATTGGGCGGAATGCTGAACATATTTTGTTAAAAGGGCTAGGTCAAGAGTTGGTCCAGAACCTACCTTGATAAACACTTCGAATATAATGTGTAGTCCAAGTCTTGATACCTAGGGATTGGACTTTCTCGAAAAGTGGAACAATGACTTCTTTAGGTAGAAAGAAGCCATCGAATGCAAATCCCAGCGAGACTCTTCCGTTGCCGAACGGAGCTTTGGCGGCAAGTGATTCCAAGGTGTTCATTACCCAATCAGGAAGCATGTTACCTGTCATTGTAAATGGTTTCCACGATTCGAGTGTCGGCGTGGGACAGTAGCAATACACAGATCTGATGCCTGATGATACTGTTGCTGCGATGCTTGCGTTTGCTAGTATGGTGTGAGCATGAGCATAGAAGATTGTTGAGATCGTGAATTCCTTACTATGTTCAAGAGAGTAGTTGAGGTGTGCATGATCGACTACGGTGGTGGTACCTACATCGAGACATTCGAGACACCCACCAAGCTCTCCCCAGTAAATATCTGCGGGACTGTGGAGGGAACCTGTGAAGAGGCCTTGGATCATCAGCTCTAAATGGTATCAATGAACTCATGTACCAAACCTGAAGGGAAGTAGTCGAGCAGTAGGTCATTAGCATGACGGCCCTTAAGCAAGGTCTGCCAAAGATGATGATGGGTATCAATGAAGCCTGGGCTTAGGATCTTGTCTGTGCAGCTGATAAGCTCGGTATTTGGAGGAGGCTGAATGCTCGCTTCGATCTTGGTGATGATGTTTCCTTCAATGAGAAGGTCTGCTTTAATGGACTTCACGTGATTGTCTGCACCATGCGTAAGCACAGTACCACCTTGCAAGAGAATTGACTTCGTTGCCATCTTGTTTTAATGCAATTCTCCAATAAGCATAAGCCATGGAACTGACACCTCTCTTATAAGAAGTAAATATCCACAATTCGGTTTCAATGGAGTGCGAGGCCGAGCCCGAGGCCGAGCCCGAGCCCGAGAGGATCGGAGCTTAATATAAAATATATTCGAATTGCAAAGAAAAGAGGGGCCGCAATACACAGAACGGAGATAACACACAGCCAATGGCCTGACATCTGACCGTGATATGGCGGCTCTTGGCGCTAGAAAGATGGAAAGAGGGTTGGGTCTCAACGCTTTGACTACATTAAACTTCACAAATGCCAAGAAAGAGCCGATTTGGAAAACAGACTATTCTCGCCCACACTAAGAGGGTGGTTGACGGGAGTAGAATACCAGAAGGCAAGCCCACAGAGGAGACCGCGACCGCCGCATCGGGCAAGGCGCCGCTCACGTGAAGTAGGTCAGTCATGGAAGGAATATTTATTAACAAAAGATTTCAAAAGTTTGAGGTCACAAGTATTAGGTTTTCTTATTCTAATACAAATGCCAGTTGGTTAGATTGCGAGGCAAAGTAGGCATATATTGAATCTATCAAACAAGTAGGGAAGAGAATTTAGGATGAACGGTGAGTGGGGAAAAGAGAACCGTTGATTAGACCTAATTAAGCCTTATCAACCAACAACAGCTTTGACTCCTTTTTAGACTAGAGCTCGCATACACCATCTTCTTCCACAACCGCCGGGGCTGCTACTATCGTAGACATACTGGTTAACGTCGCGGTTACCGTGATGCTCAAAGGCTAAAGCTACAAGTTTTTAAGGTCGCTTACCGAGAATTCCATCCCCTAAAGGTCTACTTCTAGCATGTTCCCGCTTCAGTTTCTCTTGATTTGAGTCCCATCACTTCACGCATGCCATTTTCGTCCCTTATTGTAATCGTCCACTCTCGGTAAACTCGCGCAAGGGCAGAGCAACAGATGAGAGCGAGCTTGCCGAGAGTGGACGATTAGCCGCCGCAATGCAATTCCTCAATACAGTACTCGTCCAGATGAACAAGTATTACCGCCTTCTTCCTGCCGTCACCTATTAGACAAGCGATTTCCCCTTGCACTGGTTTTGATTGGTGGCAGACGCGAGTGCTGCGTGATCGACATCAGCCTTACCCGCATGTCAAATTTATGGTCTAGTGGGGCAGGGCAGGGTCACGTGAACGCTAGTAAAAGAGCTTTTGTGAAGTGATATTTCAGGTGTACTTGACTTGATTCTTATTCCAGTTCTACCTGCGGTAGAGCCTGTATATATAGAGCTCTGTACAGCTCGTACATATGTACCTTACGGACGAGTCTACGGAGCCTTCTGATATCGGGTCAGATCGGTCCGTTAGATGTCGGGTCAGATCGGTACTAAGTATACCGA